>PVJL010003925.1:69047-143460 GCA_004026885.1 Lyroderma lyra
TTTTTTTTTTTTTTTTTTTTTTTTTTTTTTTTTTTTTTTTTTTTTTTTTTTTTTTTTTTTTTTTTTTTTTTTTTTTTTTTTTTTTTTTTTTTTTTTTTTTTTTTTTTTTTTTTTTTTTTTTTTTTTGGTAATTTCTTTTTTGTTGCCCCAACTCTCTTCCATTTATTCTGATGTTTTGTTTCAAGTCAAAGAGCCTCCTTCAGTAGTTCATGAAATGCTGGCCTCATGCTGGAGATTTCCCTCAGCTTCTATGTGTCTAAGAAGGTCTTTATTCCCCCTTCATATCTGAAGGATAATTTTGCTGTATAATTTTTTCTTGGCTGGAAGTTTCTCCCTTTTAATATTTAGAATATTTGATTCTACTTGCTCCTGGCTTGTAAAGTTTCTGCTGAGAAATCCGATGATTGCCTGTTGGGTTTTCCTTTAAAAGTTTTTAATCCACCCCCACCCCCACCCTTGGCTGCCTTGAGAATAATCTCTTTATCTTTGGTTTTGACATCTTCAGTATAATGTGTCTTGGAGACGATCTCCTAGGGTCCAGGTAACCAGGGGACCTATTATCTTCTTGGATTTGGGGTTCCAGATCTTTCCATAGGTTTGTAAATTCTCATCTACTATTTGTTTGAGTATGCTCTCTGTAGAGTTTTTTCCTGCTCCTTCTTCCTAATATTGTTTTTTCTAATGGAGTCAGATATTTCTTGTAGATATTCTTTCAATCCTTTTGACTCTGTAGTCCCTATCTTTTTCTTTCTGTGTTGTTTCCATGTTCTGACCTTTAATATCACTAATTCTTTCCTCATCTGGTTGGCCCTGTTTCCTATGGCAGTTATTTCATTTCTCACTTCTTTTATCATATTATTTCTCTCAAATTTCCATCTGATTCTTCCTTTAATTTCAGTTTTTTTTTGGTTTTTGTTTTTTTTTGTTGTTGTTAAAATGTTCCTTTTGTTCATGAATTTCCTTTCTGAGATCATTTATTTTTTATTTTTTTGCTTTTTGGTATGTGGTTAGCTCCCTGGCTGGGAACTGAACCCAGGCCACAGTGCTGATGGCACCAGCGCCAAAACCTTAAGCCTCTACACCATCAGGGAACTCCCTCCTTTCTGAGATCATTTATCTCAGCTATGGTGTTCTGCCAATATGTTTTCATTTCTCTGAGAGCCTTTAGAACTGCAGGGTTATATTCTCTGTCAGTTAGTTCATAAATTTCTAGATCTATAAGATCCTTTTCTGGAGATTTTTCATCTTTGTTTTGAGCAGCTTTGAATCCTAAAGTACTCATATTGTTAGTTGTGTTTTTCTTTGACATGAGGGCTTTACCTCTGACAGTACCAAGGAGATCTCTTTCTCTTCCCTATTTGTATTTCTGTGATATCTTGCTTTAGAGCAGACACTAGGTGGCACTGGGGTGGGGTCAAGGTTTGAGGGATGGGCAGGTGATTAAGCCCTATCTCCAGCCTCCACCTGCATTTGGGAATGGGGTGGTCTTCAGTTACTCTGCTTTCTGTGGTTCTTTGAGGAAGCTGGGGAGAGGGGAGGCCTTTGGACTGCAAGCTTAGGCCACTCACATTGGTTGGGGCAGAGCCACCAGCTCAGCCTTTCTCCCTTCTCCTGAGCCTGCCTTTTACCTAGGAGCACATTTCCCCAGTTGATTGTTTCCATGGCAACCACTCAGCTGCATTTTCAGCCCCAAGAAAGCTACTGTACTACATATGGGGACCCTTTTCTTGCCTAGGGCTGTTCAGATGCCTTGCTCATCTTCTGTGCCACCCAGGGCTGGCTCCCAGACTGTGTCTCTAACACACTGCTGCTAGATACAGCTTGCCCATGATCTTGCAGGGTTCCTACCACTCTGGCCTTCACTCTTGTCACTACTCAGCCTCCCCCACTCCTGGTGTTGTGCTGCTCCTCAGCCAGTGTTCCCTGATCCTTTCCTAGTTCCTTCAATTAGCCAAGGTTGGGTCAGGTTGCAATCCATCTCTGCTCCCTCTCTTCTCTCCTACTCACACCCCTTTCTCTAACCTTCAGGTGTTTTCTTACAACGTATGGATCTCTCAGCTGTCACTGTGCCACTCAGGGTTTCCTGTGTTGGATCCTGGCTGGCCGTTTAATTGTGTATTCCAGGAGAGGTTTTAGGGATCCCTCTTTGGTGGCCATCTTGCTGAACACCCCCCCCCCCCACCAAAGTTAATTTAACCAATGTTAAATTTCTTTTACTTTGGAAACAATTAAGTACAAAGTAAGCCTGAAAAGAGGTTAAGGGGATAATTAAGTGTAAGTTCATGACAAATCCTAATTGTTCAATATTTTAAGTATTTTAGTACCTTCCAAGCATGTAATACTTACAAATATTTATAAACACTATGCAGACAACTAATAAAAAACCAGTATCAAGTAGTAAGATAAACTAATGGAGAAAGTTAACAGTTGCAGTAGGTTAAATGAACTCTGAGTTTCGTACATGACTTTATTTTTGTTTCTTCACAGATGTGCAAGTATATCACCATATGTAACTGACCACATGTTACAGGTCGAGTTAGAAAAGGATTCAGCACCTTTTCTAACACCCTGCTATGACATAGCTCTGTCCTTCGTCTTCCTTCTCAGCCAGCATGAAGGTTCTCTTCTCCCTTATCTGCTCTGTTGAGCCAGCATTTCTGGGGTGGGATAAAGAGGACAGTGATCACCTTGCAGTTCCTCCATCCAAAAGCCAGACTTAGGGAAAATGGGTCTGGGCTGCAGGAGTAGGGCAAAGGGTTGTCCCAAAAGAGCTGTCCCAGCTGTGCTGTCCACTACAGTAGCCATGAGCCACACGTGAAACTGAGCACTTGAAAGATCCAAGTGATGTGCTATAAGTGTCAAGTATACTTCTGATTTCAAAGACTTAGTATGGAAAAAGAATGCAACATCTCATTAATAATGTTTAGTATATGTTGGAATTCTGGGATATACTGGAATTAAATGAAATATATCATTACAATTAATTTCATCTGTTGATAAGAAAAGTGAAGATTACAAATGCAGTTCACATTCTTTCTATTGGATAGTGCTTGCCCAAATGGCCTTTCTAGATACTGGGACAATCTACAAAAGGAGGTGGCCCAGCTCACAGCCCCTGAGGGTTTGCTCGGGAGGAGGTCACTGACTGCCCTGACACTTAGAGCCTCAGTAACCAAAGAGGATCAATCCTGTCATCTCACAAGGCTGCAGACCCTGGTTACACATCCCAAGGGGTCCACCTGCTCTTCTGGAAAGCAGATGTGTTCACTGTCCCTCAGCTATTACCAACATCAATATATGATGACTCTGACAAGGAGAAAATTCTGGCATGTTCTGAATTAAATTACATTGGCTGGGGAATGCAAGTCTGTGAATGGCTGCTAACCAGCTAACAAAACACTGATAACATTCCTATGTTGCTTGCTGGAATTTTAGATTAATTTCCACAGATTTTCTCAGCCAGGCACCATCTAATCCCAATGCTCCACCTTTTATGTGAGGGTTTTCTGGGCTGCTGCCCCAGCTCATCCACAGTACAGACATTTCTTGCTGTGGACTCTGCTAGCCCAGAACTGGCCTTGCATCATCTGCCCCTACCCCTTTGCCTATAGCTCATAAAAATTCTTTCAGACTACCTCTTTCTTCTCCCTTCCCCCTACTTGACACATAAGAATGCTTGCAAAACTCTGGGATGACAAACAAGCTATCCTTTCTACATAGACATGCTGCTGGTGCTTTAGACTCTATGCCCCAAGTGAGACTGACCAGATGTACTATTTTAAATGGGACAGAAAACAACAATACTGTCCCATTTCAAACATCACATATGGTCAGCTTCATCTCACTGGGCTAAACTCAAGGTGTCAGTAGGCTGACCATTTGTACCATTTGTATTGTTGTTCTGTTTAAAATGGGACATCTGGTCAGGCTACCCAAGACCTGTCTTTGTCTTTCATTCTGGTTCAATAAAACCTTGGCTAACTGAAAAGACTTAAGTCATGAAAGTTAAACATTTTTTATTTAACAACTCTCAGGTGTTTGTATGTATGTCTCCTTTATATACTCCTAGCAATCCTTTGAGGTAGGTACTACTGGTTACCCCCATGTGACCTGAGGTCCTGTGCCAGCTTGTCCAGAGGCACCCTGCACAAGGTTGACAGGTGGGTCCTCGGACAAGAAGGGGACAGCAAGCCCAGTGGCCCATCTCTAGCTCTCCCAATAGCACCAACCCTCTGGGTCCTGGCCAGCTGGCAACAGCTCTGTGGAGAGCCCTGGAACCACTGCCCAGGGATTGGGCTGGGTCTTTGTGCACAGCATTGATCCCTTGTGGCCCTGGGGGACAGGAAACTGAGGGCATTGGCACAAGAGGCTCAGGGTGTGGTAGCTGCATTTGGGAGAGGTGATTCTTCTGCTGATCTGACTTTGGGTCCTTAATTCAAACCCCAGTCCCAGCCCCAAAGACACTGTTGTGTCCAGGATTCTAAGACACCCCTAGAGGATGCTGAAATCTACATCCACACAGAAGCAGATAATGCACTTCTCACTCTTGGGTAGGAGACACACTGGGTGCTGCAAAGTTTACCTCACCCTCTGGAGCCTGCTTTAGGCCTTTCCATGTGTAGTGCCTTCCACCTGGAAAGCCCTTTCCACCCACACTCAGGGCTCTGGTCCAGTAACTCCTCTGCAGAAGCCCCGTTGAACGTCCTCTCCCCAGCCCCCTACTTAGCTTTATTCTGAATAATCAGTGAAAGCAACAGGAAACATGGTGATTCCCATCCAACTCAGGAAAGACTTCAGTGCCTTTTCCAGGTGAGGATGGGGGATGGAATTCAGAACTGGCTTCCTTCTCCACTAACAGAACCAATATCAAATACTTCAAAAAAAAGTATCCTTCCAGCTTCAGAACAATCTCACCTCCAGTGCCCATGCCTGATTCTGATCCAAATACGTTCTTTTGGCAGTTTTCCCTTCACCGAAATGTTCTGTGAAATCTGGCAAATGTGGAAAAGGTATGTATGCTGACTGGGAGAGAACATACAAAATAGGATAGTTTATTTTCTATATCCCTTTGACACTTGGGCAGAGAAGCCAGAGCACCCACAACACCCTCCCTGTGCCAGGTAAGAAGTTGGGCACACATAAAACATCCAGTGCTTTTGAAAAATGCTGTACTAATCGGGAATACGAATGTCAGTTCCTGGAGGAGAGGGCCTGTCGCCAGTCATCCTATCCTGTATAGCCCTATGCACTGTATATACTGAAAATATTCTGCTTTTGTTTACTAAGTGGAAACTGCAAGCTGTATAGGGAAGCCAGAAAGTCAAGCGTCCCAATTCTGGTTCTTCCATTATCAGCTGTACAACCTGGGACAGTGGACGCCCAAGCAGAGAGGAATTAAGAAAGGCCATCTCTCAGTCAGAACGTTGGTGCCTGATACAGCGGCCTGGGAAGACTCAGTAAACGAAACTATTCTAAGATTTCATATGAAAATAGGAAGGTTAAAATATGTTCAAATCTGAGAATTGCGGTTGCAGAGGTTTTAAGATGTAATCTCCTCAGGGCACTACTAAACGGAGGGTCCCTGAATAAGGGGTCTAACTTCCACTTCCTGCATCCTAAGCGTCCTGAAAGGTCTAGACCCAAAACCTTTGAAGTCCTTTCTCGGACCCCCAAGTAGCACTTCTTCATACGGTTGGAGCAACGTGGCCCCTCTGTAGCACCATGCCGCATCCCAGGAGCTTCGAGAGTAGGTGACTCATTTTAAGGATTGGTGCCTGGTACTCGGTGGGAGCTGAACACAACTACTGGGAAAGGAACACCGCACCTGAGCAGGTGGCCTTCCCTGGCCCTCCTGCAGCGCAGCCAATCGCGAGCGCCGCGGTCAGGAATTGCTGGGCAGATTCTCCTTCTGCGAAACTCTTCCCACCCCCCAGCCCGCCGCAGCTCCCGCCCTTGTCGCCGGGCGGTGCTCGCGACGGCTGCAAAAGCGAGTTACCCGGAGCCACGCAGCCGAGCGACAGTTAGGGACCGCTGCCCTGCGCCAACACTTCCTTCCCGGCCCCTCGGTCCCCTCACCGGTCCCCAACTGGCTCTTCGGACACCGCGCGGCTCCCGCTGAGCGGGTTTGCAGACCCCTACCTCCTGAGCTGCGGGTCTGACGCGGAGAGCGGAGGCAAAGGACTGAGAGCGCACGCGCCCGCCGAGTACGGCGGCCGGAGAGGCTTCAGTCTCGCTCTCCCGGGCTGGCCAGGGGTCGTCCTCGCCGTGGCCGGGTCACTGGTTGCCGGGACGACTAAGCGCTTCACTCTCCGCTCAGCAGTGCGGGCCTGCAGGATCCCCGGTCGGGGGGCGGAGCTAACCAGTGCCAGGCGGAACTAATCCCGGCTTCTCCCTCGTGCTCCACCGCATCCCCGGGCCTCGTCTGCTGAGTCAGTGCAGGACGCTGGGGAAAAGACCTGGTCTTCCCGAGACTCGAACGCGCCCAAAGCGTCCAGGTAGTCACTTCTTACAGTGAGGCCGTTCTGTATACCTGTTGTCCTGCATAAGCCTCGCCACCCCTCTGCAAAGGCGGCTCCTACAAGTTAATGACTAAATACAATGTATTCATTCTTCAAGGAATTGTTTCAGTCCCATATACAATGAAAATAGTAGCTGATGGTGCTTCCTCAAATAACTCCACAGATATCAATTGACATAGTTTCCCAATAGTGGAAAAAGCCAAGTACAGAGAAGTGAAGTCTAGCAATCTGGAATAATGAGAACAAGAAAGAATGCATGAAGTTAATGAAATCCTGAACTGTAAATTTTATTTTTTAAGCAAAGAGGATTTTTGTTCAAGTTGCAACATAAAGTTGTAAAGCCATATCAAAATGTATTTCAAGAAATGAAAGAGGAAAACAAAGGCAAACTTACAAAATGCATCAATAACACATTTTAATGACTTGACACAGATTAAATGTCTTTTAAATTAATTTAAACACAACTCAGTAGAAAATGATTGAATGTTGTGCTGCTTACAGTGTGCTGCTAAATTCAAGGTCCCAGGCGCTGGTTCCATCAGAGACTGCTATTTATTTTTACATTTGTGCAGGGAAACTTATTGTGAAAAGCTGTAATAAACTAGATATACTTGATATAGCACAAAAATAGACTGAGTGTTACAGAAAAAGAGGGCTCTTGGTTCACATAGAAAGGAATTCATACATGAGTTGATACAGAATTTAGAGTAAAAGTAAGTTTATTTAGCAGAGACGAACTAAGAAAGGCCATCTCCCAGAGAGTGTTGACCTCTAATTGCTAGTGGAAGAGAGACCTCCCCTCCATCCCTGTAAAAATAGTCCTCATACCCCTTCCCTCTATTAAGAGGATATTTAAAGCTTTTTCTAGTTTTTAATGATGTTCTAGTCCTTAATAATGAAATTTCTTAGTCCTTAATGACTTAAAAAAAGAAAATTACATTAGATAAAAATTATGTTCAAAATTCACATCTAGAAATAAGTGTTTCACAAAGTCAGATAAATTAATAGCTTAAAATTATGAAGCAGAACCTTTAGGGGAAAATGTTTTTCAATGGAAAATACAAGGTAAGAGTAAAATCAGTTTTTATGATTAAAACTGATAGGGGTCAAATGAAAGAACCCCTCACTATAGGAACTTTGAGTCCCTTCTTCCCTAGTTCCTTAGCTCCCCAATTTTACCTTTTTCCTAGTCCCTCGTCTTAATCAACCTCTCAATCAGTTTTTCCTTTATCTCTAGCCTTAAAAATATATTGCTCCTGGCCTGAATCATGAAGTGTCTTCATCTTGCCTCTTGCTTTAGATAATTAACCCAAAACTTAACCAATAGGCTTTTAGCCCAGATCTCCCGGGATATCCTTTGCCTCAGCTTTAGTTAAATTCAGTAAAATTTGTAATTTGTGATCGCTGATTGTATTCTCAAAATGTCCCCTGTCTCCAGCCTTAGTTAATCATCTTGAAATTTGTGATTTGTGCTGGCAAAACTTTAATTAGTTGTACTTGCTAGACTTCAGCTAAATATCCTGGTGCCTGTAATCTGTGCTTGCTGGTTGTAATCATGGCAGCACAGTTCCCTTCCCAGGCCATTCCTGGATGCGTGATAACACCTGAATGGCCAGCTAAGCCAAGTGTGAACAGGCTGCAGACTCCATGGGTCTGAACGGAACTTTCCTCATGTAGTCACCCTGTGTCAATAGCTTTGAGGCCTGCTCCTTATGCCAATGTTTTGAAGTCAATTAACTGAATTCATTTCTCCTCATTTAGGGGCCATTAGGATACAAATGATGCCCTGGCAAGGCTTCCAGCCCATCCCGACCAAAGAAGGCAGCACAGTCTCTCAATGAGATCCTTGAGACCCCTTACTCCCTTTTAGATCAGATAGGGTGAGAGCTCTGTGAGCTCTTGCTAGGTAGGGACATCAACCACACTCAGCAGGAAGCAGATACAGATGAGACCTCCTGTCCTTCAGCTTCCCATAGAGGTTTAAGGTGAATCACGCCTCTCAAGATGAAAATGATGCAGGCAGGTAGAATGGGGGGATCTTGGGACCCCTCTCATGGGACCAACCTTGCTGGAATAATCACCACCATGATATCACTCCTTTCTAGTAATCCCTGTCCCAACTTAGGCGATCATAGGAGGAAATTGAATTCTGGAAAGAAACCTGCTCAGTTAAAAAGATGATGTCATAGCCCCCTGTCAATCAAAGATGCCAATCAAAAGGTTCCACACCCAGATAGGATAACCCTTTACAATTAAAGAGAATAAACTACAAAGCTTCATTATTTGGGGCTCTTGAGCCACTTGCATGCTTAGGTCCATTCCTATCTCTTTGGAGTGTACTTTCTACTTCTAATAAACTGCTTTTTCACCACTTTATTTCTGTGTCTCGTTCAATTCTTTTCTTGAGACACCAAGAACCTGGACACCTCACTGAGGAGACCCCATTCTCTGGTAACAAAACCATTTTAAAGGCTAATAGTAATAGTATGAATAAAGCTAGCATCACATGGAAACTTGTAGCATCTTCAGAAAATATTTTGATGTGAGTTTTTCCCACAGACTGGAGCATTTAAAATTTAAGTAGATGTGCTACTGAAAAATGGGTCCCTTCTCAGTGTGGGGTCCAGGTTCTTGGTATCTTAAGCAAAGAATTAAATGAGACACACACCAAAGTGTAGAGGTGAAACAAAGAGGCAGTTTATTAAAAGGAAAGGAAGATGAAACAAAGAGAAAGTTTATTGAAAAAAAAAAATACACTCCTAAGAGGTAGGAGTGGGTTTGAGCAGGCAAGTAGTTTAAAATCCCCAAATAATGAGGCTTTGGTAGTTTTATTCTCTTTAGTTGCAAGGGGTTAAGTTTATCTGGGCATGGGGCCTTTTGAATGGCATTTTTGATTGACAGAGGACTGTAACATCATCTTTTTACTGCTCATGTTTTCTTTCCAAACTCAATATTCTCCTGTGATTGTCTATCTTGGGATAGAGATTACAAGAAAAGGGTGATATCAGGGTGTTGATTACTTTAAGCAAGGTGGGTCCCATGCGAGGGGTCCCAAGATCCCCCGTTCTACCTGTCTGCCTTACTTTCCTCTTGAGAGGTGTGATCCCCTAAATCTCTATGGGAAGTTGAGGGACAGGAGGTCTCATCTTCTGTACCTGCTTCCTGCTGAGTGTGATCATTGTCCCTACCTGTCAGGGATTCATGGAGCTCTCACCCTATCTGATCTAAAAGGGGGGAGGGGTTTCGAGATCCATCTGGGATGTGGAATGTAAGTCTTGTCTTCCAAACAAGGGCATAACATCTCTACTTAGAAATCCACCTTAGGGGAGTTCCCTGGTGGTATAGTGGCTTAAGGCTTCAGCACTGGCGCTGGCGCTATCAACTCTGTGGCCTGGGTTCGGCCTGGGTTTGGCCTGGGTTCGATTCCCAGCCAGGGGACTACCCACATACTACAAAATAAAACAAAAACCCACCTTAGGAATCTACCTCAGAATAGGCCCCTATCCTCCCCCCAACTCATCCTGTTTACACAAAGGTCACATGGCCTGCCTTGGAATTTTTTTGTCTTCACAACTTCCTTAGGCCTTCCCCCTCATAAAACATCATAAGAATATGAAATAGCCAATCGGGAAAGGTTAAAAGTGTGAGGTCTGAAGCCCGAGCCAACAGGGTAAGACACAGTTTTAATTAAGCTTCTGTTAGCGATAAAAAGCGTGCTACTCTCTGCTGGGCGGGGTGCCTGCAGCTTTGTCTGAGCCGCTGCTACCCACCTCCTGCAGAAGCAAAGGTTGCCCTGCCCAGATAATTGAATCTCCAAATATTTATTTGCAGCACCAGAGTTTTATTTCCAGCACTCTGATATTCCAAGGGTATGTTCTCTTAGATGCAAAAAGACTATAGACAGGCTCACTTAAGGTAAAGATTGACCTTTGTCAACAAAGCTACAAGTCAAGCATGTGATTATCCTTCATGACCTGCTTTTAGTTAGGAATTTTTATGTTCAGACCATCCTATGTTGTTAATTTTAGTCTTTGGGTTTGTAGGGCGTGACATGAGCTTGTTAGGTTTAGTATGTGGCCACTTTTTTTGTCCACAATATAAACCAGTCAGAACAGTGCCTGGCACAGATAAACACTGCATTAAGTTTGCTGATTTTATTATTCAATGAGATGAGAAACTCAGAAAAATAATTTACTTACGGAAAAGTCAGCAGATGTAACAAGGGTAGAAATAATTCAGGGATTGTAGTAATACAGGCTGTCCCTTTTATTAACATTTATTAGATTTTATACATTAGTATTTCTGGGAGCAAATTTTCAGACAGATTTTTTTTAGAAACAGCTTTATTGAGGTATAATTGACATACAAAATCTCTCATAATACAATTACAATCAAGAGAGAGAATACATCCACAAGTTTCTTAGTGACACTTTCCAACCCCTCCCATCTCTCCCATAGGCAACCACTGATTCATTTTCTGTCACCAGGCATTAGTCAACAAATATGTTTTATTAGCAGTTAATGATGGTATTTGTTAAGTATTTGAGTGTTGGTAGGAAAAAAATTAAAGAGCACAAACAGGTAGTTTCCATTGGTAGAAAAAAACAATCTAAAAAAGTGTTTAAAGATGAAATTTACAGTATTTGTGTGAAGAAATTAAAATTGTTACCTATAAAAACTTACAAGAAATTTTATCACTGAGAAATAGTTGACTTGTGATACTGCCTAGTAATTGATGGTGTTCCTAACATCTTTATATGGCTTTCATATTTTTGTATTTCATTCATTAGCTTAGTAACAAGGGTTGGTTGATTATTTGTGCCAGAGTCTGGAAAGGGTACACCTGCAGCAAGATGATGTAGACCTATGTTGTCCAATACATTAGTCACTGGCCACCTATGCCTATTTAAATGTAAATTTTTAGTTCTTCAGTTGCACTAGCTATGTTCTAAGTTCTCAAGTCACACACATGACTGTGGCTGTCATATTGGACAGTGAAAATATAGAAATTCCCATTAATGCTGAAATTTCTCTTAGAGCTGATTTAGAAGGCTCTTGAGGCACATTGTCTATAGTGCAGGTGAGCAGCAGTGGCAATAAAGTGGAGAGGAGGGGTCTATGTGATGCAGGGTGAAGATGGCAATTCATTTAGGATCTCCTAGGTTCTTGGTAGAACCATTCACTAACAAAGTAAATATATTATAAAAGCAGATTTTGGAAAAAAGGAGGATGAAATCATATTTGTACCCAGTCAGAGGCAGCCCTCAAGACAGGCCAGCTGTCTGAGAAGCTGCTGGATCTGAGAATGCAATCTGTGGGTGCCTGGATGGACACAGAATTCCAGGGAGGGAGCAGCAGTCATGGGTAGGGCTAAAGTCCCAAACTTGGATGAGGGCTTAGAGAAAGGAGGCTGCAAAAGATGGCCAGAGGCTAGGATCAGGGCCTGGGTTTCAAATTGTAAGTGGGTCAAGAATCAACAGACTAGGTCTCTCTCCACCAGCATTTTAAAAAACAGTATAGAAAATATTAATCTGCTTTGCATATAATCTAAGTAAAGATATTTTCCTGAAACATTTGTTATGAATATACTTACACACATATATGTATGTATGCTGGGTTGCAAGGTAAAACATATTTCTTGGTTGTGGTCCAATTAACTTGAATGTCACCAATTTATAAAATGAGTAGCACAGACTATAAGCTACATGTGAGCTGGGACAATGTCCTTTTTCTTATCAGCACAAATCCTGGTGTATAGTAGAGCTTCTGCAATAACATACCACATGAAGGAATGAATCAATACGCCATAGAAGAGGAAACCCATGACATGGTGACTCAGGGCTTAAAAAAGAATGACAGAAGAAACAACCCGGTATCAGTCGTGTTGGCAATGTTTGGAGCACGGATGACCTTATCTTTGCACCTGGTGTGGGTTGGCAGGAGCAGAAGTTAGACTGTAGAGCCAAATGGGAGGTGATGAAGTGGAAATGAGACAAGTGACCATGGAGATTGAAAGACGTGTTTGGTAGTGAACAAGTGAAAGTTAAGTATGTGCTGGGAAGATTATAGGAAAGGCATGCTGTCTGATTATGGAATCACTGTCAAATATGGCTCTTTAAATCAGGATTAATTAAATGTAGTTCCTTAATAATAGTAGCTTCATTTCAAGTGCACAATGACTAAGGTGGCAGTTCTATTTCACAGAGGTGATATAGAACATTTCTATCACTGCAGAAAGGTCCAGTGGAGAGTGCTGCTCTAGAAAAGTCTTAACTCAATATGTCTACGCTCACTTGAATAAAATAAGCCAGTGCCCAGCCCCCCCCCCCCCAACCTCCCTACCTGCTGGGGATTGTGTTACAATCCATATGTGATGAGGTTGTATTTGGTCTCCTTGAGGGCCAACCCCAGTAAGAGTCCAGTGGACACATCAGGCCTGATCAGAGGCAGTCTGGGTATTATGTGTGCTCAGGATGTTTCCCATCAAATGCAGCAAAGATCTGAGACAATTAGAAGCTCATGGCTGCGAAGCACTGGACATGCAGGGAAAGGAGCTGTTGGACAAAATGCAAAGGTGACAGACATTGACACAGTGCTGAATGGGAATGGTGGGGATGATTTGGGCCAGGATAGACAGAAGATGGTGGGTAAAATGGAGTCATCACAGTGAAACTGCAGCTTTATAAAATTAAAGTGACTGCTAGAGAGAGTAACTTTGTAGATCTATCAGTATTCACATACAGACAGGGTCCTGCAAAAGTAACACCAGAACCTGTATGTCACACGAGATGAACAGCAATTTAAACATTTCACCTAAAGTGTGCTTGGTGTTACAGAATTGCATGGATATAATTTCGTAATATTTGGTATAGATTACCAGTTCATAAGAAAGGGGGCATTATTTGTGCCAGACCCTGTATAACTTTCAAGCGTTTTGCATGGCACCTTAACAAGGAACCAGAAAACTGAGGTGTTACTATCCACCAAATCCATCCACTTAAGACACTCAGGCGCCCTGCCAACTCATTGCAGTGGGAAACGTCAGTGCTGGCATTTTAAACACAAAACTCCCAATTTGGGGGAAAGTTCCTTTTGAAATCACGCTTAAAGGAATATTCGGCTCTATTTCATGTGATTCGAACGTAGAGGGGATGAGGGTGGGGATCGTAGGACAGTTCAACCGTTTGACTGCCACACATAAGGGCAAAGGGAGCTGGCTCTGAGGAGGTCGGGCCTTCCGCAGAAACAATCGTCCACGGAAGAAGCCACCGTTCGGTCGCTCCGCTTAGGTCGTATGGCTGATGGGCCAAACTCCTCCTCTTCCTCGAGGGTTTTAGAGCGCCGAGGCACCGAGTTCACGTTGACAAACTCCTATTAGCGCTCGCGGGGTAATAACCAGTGACGTTTGGAAGGACCGGGTCTGCCTCGGGGCTGGGCCGTATCGGTGGAGCCGGCTGGGGACCCATAGGAGCCTTCGGTTAGGCAATATTACTAAAGGCACCGCTGAGTTCACTGCAGCTCGGGCAATGACTTCTGGAAAAGCCACCGCCCACCCCAACTACTGAGTCCAGTAAGTCCGGATTCGAGGGACCGCATCACCCGGCCAAAAGCCCAGCAGCTCACCTCCCGGACTGCTCCCAACTTCCTGGGCGAGGCCAGAAGTGGCTGTTTCGCAGCCCGAGTCGCAGTGCCATAAAGGAAGATGGCAACGCTCTCTCTGAGAGGCGGTTGTCTAATCCTCGTTCTGTATCTAGTACTTCTCCACCTACCAGGGAGTCTCGATTGCATCACTTGTTCTTCTCGGCACCCCTCGCTCAAGTTTCAATCCCAACCAACCGCGGTGGAGGACGCACTGGAAGGAACTTGAGGAGCGGGCGAGCACTGTGCGGGTATACGGAACCGGATAGACAGGCGGCGGGCAACAGCGGAGCGTGGGAGGGTGGGAGTTGTGCTGGGTGACGCATTTCCGCTTCCTGTCAGCCCCGTTCTATTTGGTTGGATCAGCCTGTTGCGGGGAGGGAGGGGAGGCTTGTTTGCAGTGGAGGAAATCTGCGCACGGGAGGGTAAACGGTGGTGAGGCTGTGAGTCGGCGTGGGGGTTGCGGGGAGGTGTCTTTGCGCCCAGCTGTGTCGGGGTCTGGGGACTGGGTCCTCGGGGTGGAGGAAGGGTGTGTTTGGGGGCGGGGCTAGTTGGAGACGCGGGGCTCCAGGGTTCGCGGGCTGGAGAGACGAGGTGGGGCGGAGCTGGCGGGCCGAGGTGAGTGGCTGGGTGCGGCGGCAGCAGACCCGGGAGGGGAGGGGAGGATGAGCCCGGCGGGGCAGCTTGGGGCTCTGCTGGGAGCCCGCGAGGATAGGAACCTCAGGTTCTGGAGGGCTGAGAAGTGAAGTTGGTGGCCGGTTGTAATGCAGGGGTGTGGGAGATGAGAGTGGCGTCCTTGGTGGGCCGAGGGCTTGCAGGCTGTGGTGGCGGACGTTCTGATGTTGAACATATCCTTGGCCTTTGTTCCCCTTGCAGCTCCCCGGAGACCGTCCTCCGCAGCCTGTGCTGGGGCCCAGCCGTCTCTCTCCAGCTGCCACCCCTGCCTGGAGGCATCTGCCTCCACCCTCCCGAATGGTGCGCTTCCTTGCAGGCCTCGGCCCAGGATCCAGGCCCCCTTTGCTCCCTGCCTCGGAGCAGCAGCTCCGGGTCCCTCCTGGTGGGCTCCCTGTGTCTGGGAGGGAAGAACTTTTGCATAGACAAGGCTGTAGCTCTAGGAACCCCACTGACGACTTGAATCTCGGCCTCTAACCGAGTGTGAGGTTTTTCCTGCACCCCTTTACGAGTCTTTAAGAAGAGAACCCTTCTTGCTACCTACCCAGAGTCCAGGAAGCCCCAAGCTGGGTCCCTGGCCCCAGCATGTCAGTCCGCTCTTGTGCATAGGGCTGTGCCCTCTCCGGGTGGGCATGGCTGAGTTCAGACAGGTTCCAGGGGTGCGGGAGACCCCCCAGGGGGAGCTGTGGCCAGACCTTGTAGAGGATGAAGTTCCTCCTAGCCCGGTGGCAGAGGAGCCCCAAGGAGGTGGGAGCAACAGCAGTGAGGCCAAATTGTCCCCAAGAGAGGATGAAGAACTGGACCCGAGAATACAGGTGAGGAGACTGATATGGGGAGAGATCGGGAGGCTCACTTTCCTGGAGAGCTGGCACATGAGTGCACTGGGGCAAGAGAAGAAAACAAGTTTGTCAACAGATTTTTACTGCAATGGAGTGTAACAAGTGCTGACAGGTTTGTCTTGGGTGGCCGCCCCAAGTGCCGGGGATGTGTCTGAGAAGAAGGGAGGTGACAAATTGGTGGCAGACCCAGGTGGCACACTCAGGTCAGTGCAGAGTAGAACAGTTGTTCTTTCCAGGTAGCAGAGTCACAGTCACCTCAGAGACCTATGTGAATGGGATGTGAAGGGAGGGCACTTTGTGATTCAGGGAGCACTCTCACCTGTTATCAGTGTATCCCCGGCACATTCTCGTCATAAAGGGTGAGAGCTCTCACATCTTGTAAAGGAGGCACCAGCTTTCAGCCTTTAAAGAAATCTCATGTGCTCGGGATGTTGTATGAGTCATGGTCAGTCCTCATGAACACATGTGCCTGCCTCTGAGGATGATGGGTCTGTCAAGTGGTTGCAGGAGCTGATAATGTGTTGTTGCCTTGGCGCATTTGCAGGCTGGGTGGTTGGCAGGCACATCTTATGGAAGGAGATCTAAAGTGGTGGGTGATGGGGGACAGGCACTGCGTGGAGGACGTGCTTGGGCAGCCCAGGCTGGATGGCTGGACTTCAGTGTCTCTGGGCAGTGACTGCAGAGGGCTCCCTAGGGAAGCTGCTTGGGCAGGTGAAGGCCACGATGTATCCATGTGTCTGGGGCTGAATCTGTTCTTTGGGCTGTAGCATCTCCAAGGTTGTGATGTGGAGGTGACTCACTTCTATTGGTGAGCAGTAGTGTGCCTGGGTTCACATCTCTGGGCTTCTCTGTCCCCAAGGCTTCAGATTACTTTTGCACGTCCAGAAGAAATCAGGGCTGATCCTGGCAGTCTTCCTGCCCTCTTGAGGTTCCCAGGATGTGTACGGGCTGTGTCCATACAGTGAAGCACTGCTGAATCCTTCACTTAATAGCTGAGTCAGTGACACTGAAATTATCTCTCAGTCTCCTGTCAGTGCTACAGATTTGTTGTCCACTGAGGAAACAAGTGACAGTGAGAGGAGCCCTGGGCTGAGAGTCTGGCAACCTCTAGCCTCCTAATTTGTGATTTTTATGCAAGTGGGTAACCTCTAGGAGCCTCAGTTCCTTTGTTTGTAAAGTGAGGGGTTGGTCTCACTGATAGGGCCCTTTCTGACATTCCCAAGTGCAGTCCCAGGGACATAGTTCTATGGTTCTTTTTCTCAGGTGAGTCAGTTTATCTCTTGGTGACAGTTTGTGGGTAGCACTTAGGGAGAGACCCCTGTGCTGCTGGGGAGAAGGGCTGTGCTGTGCTGCATGAACCCTGCAGTGTTCCTGGCCTTGCTCCCAGGAGAACCACCAGTCTCCTCCCCTGTCTGTGTCCCGTGTCCACACAGGCAGAAGCAGTACTATGAGGAATCAGCTGCCATGCTACACAGTGCAGTCACCTGGCTGCATGTGGCTGCATGTAGCTACTTAAATAAAAATCAATTGAAAGTAAATAAAAAAATGCAGCTCCCCATGTGCTGTTGGCAGTACAGAATTAGCACATCTGTCATCATGGGCAGGTCCATCAGATGAGCTCTGTGAGAGTCAGAGAGTACTGGCCATGGGTAAGAGTCCCCTGGCCATCATTGAGCCTGCTGTGTCACTGGGGTGAGGGGTCGGGCAGGCCCTAGTCTGTCTTGTCAGACTGGGAGGCATGCCATGGGTTATGTGGGAAGGACACGCCCCTCTCATTGCTGGAATGTGGTAGGCCTGTGTTCCAGCCTCAGCAAACACTCAGCCCTCCTGGATGGGAGCACAGTGGAGTATATGTCTTTATATGTCCCTTCTAGTGGTAATGGTGAACAAGCCCATCTTCTGACAGTGACAGTGCTCAACCCAGTCTTCTGACAGTGCATTCAGTGGGCCCCCTCAGATCCCTCTGAACCCACTAGGGAGCTTCCTCAACACTCGTTCCTGAGCTGAGCCTAGGCAGTGAAACCCTGGTCTGGGGCAAGAGGTGGTTTTATGTGTGGCCTGCCAGGAACTCTGCTCAGGTGTTTCCTGGGACTTTTGGGTGAGACCCCTTCTGGCGTGGGTCCTAGAGCTTTCTGTCAGGGAGGCAACTCAGGCTGACTATGCCCCTATTGTTTATTGGGACCCCTCTGGACATTGGAGGGAAGCCAACTGGAGGTTAGCTCCAGGCCTACAGGCACTGTGCCCCAGGGAAGGACACTAGTTGTGTGTCCGTGTCTTGACCCCAGCCATTCTTTGAGGCCTGCAAGCTGGTGAGACAGAGAGGGTCCCAGAGGAGGAAAGTAGGCATGGAGGGTGGTGCTGGGTCTCCTCCCTGCGTCTATTCTCAGCGATTGGTGATGGGGCATTCTCTCCTGAGGTGAGTACACCCAGTCACTCAGACGCTCCTCCTCAAGGCTCTGCAGGGTCCTCACTGAAGTATGTTTGGCTCCCAGCCATCTTCCCCTCATTCCCATCCTGGGCCCACCCACTGGCCAGGCATGTGTGTAACCCAAGCACCTAGGCCTCTGCCTCTATGGCCCATGTCCTGGGACTGCACCTGGGAAGGTCACCCTCCTGCTGGCTGCGGGCTCACTGATCTGGTGATGTTTGCTGACTCAGGCTTCACTCTGGAGTTCCATTTCAGTGGCTGCCCGGAGTACCTGGTAGGGCAGGCCAGACGGAACATGTCCCTGGCTGTCCAGACAGCCTCATGTCCTCCGCTCATCCATAGCCCGGGTCTGTCCCCACTTGCTGTCCCTCTCTCCTTGCCTACCCTGCTCTCTAGCCTGTTAGGAAGAGGAGTAGACCCCATCAACAGAGGGCTGGAGGGCTGGAGGGCTGTGTTGGTGGGTTGTTCTGGTGCGTGTCTTCAGCTGGAGCCTGCGCATTCCTTTTCCAGTGGGGATGACCCACATAGAGCCACTCACTCCTGATGACCTTGTCCAGCTAGGAGCACTTTGGGCTATGGAATGGAGTGGGAGCCAGTCTGTACCTTGATTTGCCTACAGGGACATTGCAGAGTGGCCTGTCCCCACATCATTTTCTCCCCCAGAACCAGTGTGTGCTGCCCTACCAGGGGCGTGGCTTTGCATGTCAACAGTAGTCCTGTGTTCTCTGAGGTGTCATCCAGGGCTGTCCGTAGTCCTAGGACTGCGGTCACAGCAGCAGGAAATCAGATGAAAGGGTGCATACTGGATCCAGTCCTAGCTCTGTCTCCATGGCCTGCCTCATTGTCTCGTCTGTGGAAGCCAATGAGCTGGAAAAGGAGTATGCAGGCGGGACTGGGAGGACTGCGTGTGCATCACACAGGCCCCGTCAGTCACAGAAACTGGGCCCATGGGGACAGGAATTGCCTCTTCTGAGGTCATCCTTTGGGGTCATCCTATGAGCTGCAGGTGACATCCTTGCTAGGAATACTGAAACTCAGCTCTGGTGGTGGAGGTAATCCCTCAGTCTCCTGGGGTCCCTGAGCCAGGTTGGCGGTAGTAGTTCTAGACCGTCCTGTCTTATTGACACTGGGTTATGTGACCAGGTGACCATGTGCAGCAGCTTCTATGCCTGCACTATCCTATGGCAGCCATTTGCCACTGGCCAGGTTGAGATGTGCCTTCAGGGTCAGCTGCATGTGGATTTCAAAGTTGCAGAAAAAGATAATATGAATTATTTTAAAATAAATAATCGATGCTGTTAACGTGTTGAGATGGTAATATTTTGGACACATTGGGTTAAACGAAATGTATTCTTACAGTTTGATGTGTTTGGTTTCACTTTCTTTAATGAGGCTGCTGGGAAACTAAAAAGTACACGTGAGGCTCACATTGTTGGACAGTACTGCTCTGTCAAGTTCAGTCAGGTTCCAGGCAGGGTCTGTGTTGGGGCAAGCATGCGTGCTTTCACACCCATGCTCTTGGTCTGCTTTGTTTCTTCCTCACTGTGGTCAGGGCATATGGCTTAGTGTCCTGGGCTTGTACTTGCTAACCCAAATCTCGTGGAGCTTGAGGAGGGTGTAGAAATAAAAGCACTAAAGGGATAATATGCTGGGCTGTTGGTGGGCCGGTTGAGGTGCAGGCAGCTTGATTTACTGCCAAGTGCAGCCAGCCTGGGCCCTGGGCAGCAGGTGGGGGCCTCAGAGAGCTCCAGCCATTCCTAGGGACACTGCTCCTGCTAGGGGTATCCTTGGCCTCCTGGACACCAGGAATTTGACTGACGAAAGGGCAGGGTCAGACGCTTAAAGTCAGCACTTCTCTCTGCTGTGTTCCATGGGGTCCTGGGGCCAGTGTGTTCTGTAACTTTTTCCTGAGGCTCTTCCTGCATCCCATGGGACCTACTGTGTATAGACCAGGTGTCGCTATTACCCTATTACCCAAGCAAGTCTCAAGCCTCCTTGCCCCCCCAAATTTGCTCACCAGGCCCTCATGACTACTGCTCCCTCATTTTTTGGGGACACTGTAGATGACCTCTCTCCACGTCCTGCCTCTGCCCCTGCACACAGCCTGGCCACTTCTCTCTGAGCACTTGCCCATCCCTACACTGCTGCTTTCTGTGCATATGTTAAGGCCCCACCTGGCTCTGACCCCACTGCCCCCACCACCCAACAGGCTGCCCCCCTCCACAGCTGTGTGCACTCTGCACTGGCGGTGACCTGTGCTGAACACAGGCACAAGACTGTTGCATTGTAACCTGAGTTCCTCATCCTCACAGTCGGGGTTTCCCTCCCCAAAATGAATGAGTGGGGACTACACGCCTGCAGGGAATTGGGGAGGGCAGATGCTAGGGCTCTGGCTACTCTGACTGCCCCTTCTGACCAGCCACCCTTCTGACTGGCTGCCCTTTCTGATTGGCTGCCCCTTCTGACTGGCTGCCCCTTCTGACTGGCTGTCCCTTCTGACTGACTGCCCCTTCTGACTGGCTGCCCCTTCTGACCAGATGCCCCTTCTGATTGGCTGCCTCTTCTGCGGCAGGAGGAGTTGGAGCAGCTGAACCAGGCCAGCGAGGACATCAATCAGGCGGAGCTACAGCTGGATGTGAGTGAGCCCTCACCTTCTAGTTGACTCCTGGATGTGGGTTACCTGCCTCCCCACGACCCAGGGGCAGGGGAGGGCATTAGGGGAGATGTGGACTGGGACCGCACACATGCTACCCTGTCCACATCTGTCCTATTGGCAGGAGGCCAGGACCACCTACCGGAGGACCCTGCAGGAGTCTGCGAGGAAGCTCAATATGCAGGGCTCCCACTTGGGCAGCTGCATCGAGAAGGCCCGGCCCTATTATGAGGCTCGGCGGCTGGCCAAGGAGGTACGGCTGGGCTTTGTGTGCCCGTGGGCACACTCAGCCTTGTGTGTGACTGGCTCATGTCTCTCTCCTTTGCTTACCCCTCCACTCTTTCACTCTTTCCCCCCCTTCTCTTTACACAGATAATGTGGGTTCACTAACAGAAGCCTGTAATTGTAACTTAACTGTAAAACAACATAAAGAGAGGAAACCAAAATCACCCCAAATCCTGCCACACACGTTTCATGACTCTTGTATCTGGGGTTTGCTTTGGTCAGGTATGGTGAGGTGACAGTCACAGAGACAGCACCCTTGGAAGAACAGGTTGTTCCAGTTTGTAAGACCAGGGGCATGCCAGACCTAGGTCACATGGGGGAAGCACCTAGGTCTACCAGAAGACAGAAGGTGAGATGGGAAGCTTGGCACCCATAGCCTTGTTCTTGGTTTTCTTGGGGAGGAATGGATAAGGCAGGGCAGGCAACTTTGAGCAAATGTAGGATGGGACAATTTGAATACTTGGGGCATGCTATGGGCTCTGGGGGTTGTCTCTACTTTTCTGTTACTTGGTCCTAGGCAATTCAGGGCAGGGCCATGCTGATCTGGTGTGTGAGCAGTCAGGTGGGTGTGCTCACAGGGTTGTTTGCTTTGTCTAGGAATTAACCCTGGAAGGGCCAGCAAGGCCCCCCAGGTGTCAGAGCATCATAAAATACAGGAAGTAAAAAACATGATTAATATGTACAGATAACTTAAAAATTGTTTTTGTATATATCCTGCCAAAATGGCATTACACAATATATACTGTTTTTATTCCTTAATTTACTTATATTATGACATGGTTACATGCCAATAAATGTACATCATGCCATCGTTTTTAAGGACTGCTTAATATTTCCTTATATTAGATGTACTGTATTCATTTAACCAGTCTTTATTTAGTAAGCATGGCTATGAAGGGGGCATCTCAGTGCCCGTGTGATGACGTCCTTCAGCTTGCCTGCTGGACTGGTAAATGTCTCAGGTGACTTTCTTTCTAAGACACTCAGTGCATGTTCTTAACCACCTTTTAGCTAAAATGGTGTGGACCTTTCTTTGCTCTCCAGGGCAGAAGGCAAGCCAGTGGCCTTTGGAACTACTGGGTCTCACACACTTGCTATCCACTGGCAGTGTTGTCCTTTCCATCTTTATTTCTACATTGATTTCTCTCAAGCCATATCCTCACCAAATAATTTATCAAATGTTCCTTCATTGGCACTCATTCTTAGCTCAGTTTGAGAAGTGAAGCCAACAGTTCAGTGGGCCCTCCTCCCCAGGACAGGTCTCCACGGTCAGCTGGCGGTCCCTTGGGGCTCCTGTCCTGATGGCCTTTTCTTCCCAGGCCCAACAAGAGACACAGAAGGCAGCCCTGCGATATGAGCGGGCCGTGAGCATGCACAACGCAGCTCGGGAGATGGTGTTTGTGGCTGAGCAGGGTGTCATGGCTGACAAGAACCGACTAGACCCTACATGGCAGGAGATGCTGAACCACGCAACCTGCAAGGTGAGCCCGGTGGGACCAGCAGTTCCTCTCCCCAGCTGCCTTTCCTTTGCTGCTGTTTTACCCATCATACTCCTCACTCCTTCATGTGTACTACGCTCTAGCCTTCCCTCAGCTATTACTGCTCCAGGCACAACCTGTCCTTGCTGTGCTCTGTGTGGGCCCCAGACATGGCCTTGTGATGTACTGTGTCCTTGAGCCCTTGTCTCCAAATGTGGGACTAGCCCAGACACTACCCCACTGGTGCTCTGGGTTCAACACAAACATCTTGTTTTCTTTAGCTGCAATCCCTCACTCCTGTTTTCAGAATATCTCCCTTTCGTGCTTTAGAGCGCCACCACTGTACCTTGATTTGGGAAGTATAATTTGCATACCATTTCCAAGCCACTTGAAGGGGACTGCAGAGTGGTAGTATCACTGGCGCCAGCCTCAGTCTGCCACATTGACCTTGCAAGTGTTTCAGTCCATTCAGGCTATTGCAAACAACACATATTGACTTCTTACAGTTTTGGGGGCCCAAGTCCAAGATCAGGGTGCAGGCAGACTTGGTGTCTGGGTCCTAGATGGCTATTGGCTGCTGTCTGGTCGCTGTGTCTTTACTTGGCAGAAGGGGCATGGGAGCTCTCTAGGACCCTTTCATGAGGGCAGTAACCCCCCCTCATGACCCTATCACCTCTTACAGGACTGCCTCCAATGCCTTCAACCTAAGGGTTAGGGTTTTAGCATCTGAATTTTGCGAGACACTGACATTTAGTCTAGAGCAGCATCAGCTTCTTAGGGTGGCCTTGCCTCAGGTTCCTGGCACCCTCCTTAGTTCAGGCCCATAGCCTCGCACAGCACGGTGTTAGGTTGTTAAAGGTGTATGTGGCAGGGTGGACAAGGTGGTTAGAGTCCTTGCCTGCTCCCTGCTGGGGATGGAAACCCGGAAAACCCAGTACAGAGCTGTGATTCCCCATAGTGGGGCTCCTCCTATCCCCCAGCCCTGCCCCCAGCATGGAGGGCTCCTTAAGGAGGATGGCTGTGGCAGATGTGCTGGGACAGACATTGGCAACTGGCTCTGAACTTGTCCAGACGTCCCAGTGCTCTCTCTTGGCAGCAGCAAGGCCAAGTGGTGTGTGGCACTGTAATGATAGGCAGCTGTGAGAACCCACGATTCTCCTTTGTGCCTTGGGAGGTCTGTGCTTTTTCTAGGCTCTGTAGACAGTGGGAGGCTACTTCAGGGCAAAATGGAATGTGTCCCAGCTCAGTGATGTATGTCGTCTGCCCCACCTGGGCCAGGTGAATGAGGCGGAGGAGGAGCGGCTTCGTGGCGAGCGGGAGCACCAGCGGGTGACGCGGCTGTGCCAGCAGGCAGAGGCGCGGGTCCAGGCCCTACAGAAGACCCTCCGGCGTGCCATTGGGAAGAGCCGCCCCTACTTTGAGCTCAAGGCCCAGTTCAGCCAGATCCTAGAGGTAGCTGACCTGAGTTGGGGACAGGTGGGCAGGCATGGAAAGTGAGGGCAGGAAGAGGATTGCTGGTCTGCCCCTGCCAGCAAGGGTCAGTTTGGTGGGACAGAGACCCCACAGGGGCTCAAGGTGGGATGGGGGCAGCTGCTGGCAGAGGACAGAGTTGAATGGAGTCGAAGGGAGGTGAACAAGAGAAAAATTAGATTTGAGAGAACTGGGAGGAATGGGGAAGAGGAGCTGGCCAGGTAGGGGAAAGGGGATGCGGATGCTGTGGGGAGAGGTGGGTGAGGGGAGGTGGGGATGAGGCGTAGGCTGAGGGCAGGAAACTGGGCTCCCTGGCGCAGATTGCCCAAGGAAGACCCCCACTGTGGAGGTGGCCCATGGCCTTAGATGGGGCCAGGCGGTGAGTGGTGAGCAGAACAAGGGCCTGGGAGTGCCTCATGGGTCACTTCATTCCGTTCCTGCTTCCCTCTGTAGGAGCACAAGGCCAAGGTGACAGAGCTGGAGCAACAGGTGGCCCAGGCCAAGACCCGCTATTCCGTGGCCCTACGCAACCTGGAGCAGATCAGCGAGCAGATTCATGCACGGCGCCGAGGCCTGCCCCCTCACTCCCCGGGTCCACGGCGCTCCTCCCCGGTGGGCGCCGAGGCTGGGTTGGATGGTGGCGAGGATGGGGACAGTGGGATCCTTGAAGGGGCTGAGGGCGTGGCACCAGAGGAGGGCGGCCTAGGGCCCGGTCCTGCCCCAGATGCGGACACCTGGAGCCTGCTGAGCTTGCGCACCGTGGCCTCCGACCTACAGAAGTGTGACTCTGTGGAGCATCTGCGGGGCCTGTCGGACCACGCCAGCCTGGATGGCCAGGATCTGGGGCTCCGGAGTGCGGGCCGCAGGGGCCGCCACCAACGCAGCATCAGCCTGTAACCTGTGCTCAGGGTGTCCTTGCGGGAGGGGAGATTCCTGTCCTGGGCCCTTGCTTCCCCTGCAGAGGTTGGTCTGGTTGGCTGTGTCAGCCCTGTCAGTTCCGTTCCGTAGCCCCCCCTGCCCCCAGGTATGGCAGGTGACAGTTCTGCCTTACCCCTTCAGAAGACTTGTCTCCAGCCAGCTTCTCAGTCTCTCTACATCCTTTGCTGTCTCAGCCTGACTCCTGTCCTTCCACATGGGCTGTTTGTTCAGAGAACTAGGGCTAGAAGGCACAGGGAAACTCATCCCAAGTGGGTGCTAAACCTGAGTAAATGGACAGGTTCCCTCCCGAGGGCCCTAGGGGTGTGGCACAGTCCTCCGGCAGCCCTGTGCTCTGTCCCAGCCTGTTCATGTGTAACCTGCAAGATGCCTTTGGAGACATCACCCAGGTCCCTTCAGCACTCTGCTTATGACCTAGGCCACTTCGTGCCTCACAGTGGGACTTGAAGGTGAAACCCGACCCCAGCATCACAATGGGGGGCATCAACTTCACACAGGCTCCCATGTACACGGTGTTTTCCCAGCAGGGCCGGGCCCGTAACACCACCACAGTGCTAGTGGGCCTGTAATGGTCCTCAGTCGGGTGGCGGTGTGAGGAGGTCCTGGTGGCTGAGCCTCGGGCCAGCTCTGCCATGCACTGGGGGGTACATTTTTGGTTAGAGGTTGCTGAGCCCAGTCTTGGCACTCCCTGCAGGGTGGAGTAGGGAATCTGGTGCTCTTCTCCCAACCAAACCATCTATTCCAGTGTCCATTGGGGAGTGCTCAGGTGTGGCTGCGCAGCCTTCTAGGATGTGGGGAGGGACCCACTCTCCCCAGGGAGCAACTCTAGTGTCTGGTGTTGCTGCCAGGCGGTGTTGGGGGGGGAGGTGGGGAAGCCACATCACGTGTAGGTGCCTTGGGGACCAGTTTTGTCCCACTCTGGGAGGGCTGAGAACTGGACTCTGGGCAGAAGTGTTCATGCCTAGGCCTATGTGCCACTGCCATTGACAGGAACAGTGGGCCTTCACATGGAAGGGGTTTCACTGTTACAAGGTTGAGGCAGGGTGGTCACAATGAGAACCTTGGGGTTTGAGGTGGCCATGGGTAGAGGGAAGAAAGGGGGGACATGGGTGTGTGCATGTGCTGGTGTGTTTGGAAAGAGTCTGCCCTTGATTTTATTTAAATAAAATAGTTTATGTAACAGTAACGTTTACTACTCCTATTGGGAGAGGGAGGTGGGGAAAAGGGCTAGGGAGCCTCTTTCAGTGAGGTGATCAGGGAAGGCTCCTTGGAGGTAAAGAAAAGATGGATGAAGAGCTAACCATGCCATGGGAAGAGGGAAGGCTTATGGTCACAGGCCTGGGGTGAGTGGCATGGGAGGCCCCCACCCTACCTGCTAGTGTGGTGGACACACTCATCACTGTGGTGGCCCAGATGAGGGTGACAGTCCCGGAAAGGGGTGTGAAGGGGACCGTCATACTTGTTCTGGAATTGAGCAAGGTGTGGGTTGCATTTCAGACTGAATCATTTTTGTCCCTTTAGTGTTCAGGTCATACTTGTTTGTTTATCTGAAATTAAAACTTATAAAAAGTCACTCCCGAGTCAGGGCTCAGCCTGTTGTGGGGCAGGAGGGCTGTGGGTGCCTTTGGAGCCCAGCCTGTGGAACATCAGGTGGGGTCAGGTAGGGAGCACAGAGGTGGACGGAGGCTTTGCATTGAGCCCCTCCATGGGGGTGCCTTCATCTGAGACAGGTGAGGAGGGGTCAGCTAAGGGAGGGCGAGACCCACTGGAAACCTGGCAGGAAATTGGTGACTGGCAGACACTTAAGGGGCAGGGCGAAGGCCTCGGGTGGCATATGGGACATGAGCCACTGTACACAACATGCAATACGTGCCCTGTGACAGGTACTGTCCAAGTGTGGGACTGCCTTTCCTGGCCTGGCTTATCCTAATTGAGAAATAAGGGAAGTATGATAAGGCACATAGGTGCCATAATAGTTCCTTTAATCCTAGAAGAGCTGCTGTGAGAGTGCATGGCCTCATTGTTCAGGCGAGTGAACGTACTGAAATGACATCAGGTTCATCCTTCCCAGTCCCTGGCATTGAACGAGTTATAAGGTTCCTCCTGGTGTGAAGGGGCCCAGGAGAGGAGCCCCTTCAATTTCTTGGAAAATCACCTCAGATAAAGCGGGAGTGGGGAGAGCAGGAGAGTGATTGCTGAGAGTGCTTCCTCCTTGTGGAAGATGACGACCTAGCCTGATCCTGACATCCGTGGGCAGCACGTGTACAGGCCGTGTCCTTTGGCAGGCATTGCTTTGACCCATTGCACTCCAGAACCAGGCTGTGGGGTGGGGGGTACCAACGCTGCATTTCCCAATGAGAGGCAGGCACCGTGGAGTGTAGTCTACTCCAGCCTCACGGAAGGGAATGGAATCCAAATGCGAGCATTTGGGTAAAGGATCTCACCCAGGTGAGGCAGTAGAGGGAGGAATCAGCCCTGAGAAAATTTTACTGGAGTAAGGAGCTGAGAAATAGCAGAATGGTCAAGGAATTTTGCTTCAAAAGAAGCAAGACATGATCAGGTTCTGGAGGTTTTGGGGTGCTGTCTCCATCTCCCCCATTCCTGTGCCATGTCATGTCTCATGTCACACTGAATGGTATGGAGTGCTTCTGAGCCATGTCCTCAAGTGAGCAGCCGGGCTTCAGTGTTGCCGGCACACGCTTGGCACCTAATAGATGCTCTGTGACCATGCTTTCTAATCTTCGCCCTCCCCCGTCCAAGGTACATCAGGTCACTTCATGATAGTGTTGTTAGGGATGGACCTGTGTCCATGTCTCGTGGGGGTTTCTGGGGTGTCTATTCTGTGATTCTAGTACCTGTAAACGGTAAGGTCCAACTGGGCCCAGCACAAGTCAGCAGCTGCCTGCAGCTTGGGGTGTAGTGAGCCTCCAGGGCTCACTGAGGACTGGGCCTCCCCTTGCTGTCAGTGTGTCTGGAGGACAGGCTCCCAAGCTGTCACATCCCAAGCTTCCGGCAGGGGGCAGCAGCCACTGTGTCCCTGGTAGTCCCGTGAGACTCTCCCTCACAGGTAGGGACCAGCTGTCCCCTCTTGGGTCTCCCGCATTCCCACCTGTTTTGGGGGTCACCACTGCATGAGAGCTGGCCAGGTCTATGGGCAGCCTGTCATTTGGGACCAGATGTTGTACCCTGTACTCCTCCTCAGCCCACTTCTGTGTTCTCCCCAGGGCCCTATCCCTCTCCCTTCTTTTCTCAGTCTCTCTGCACATTCTCCTCCTGGGCAATCCTCCCACCATTCCTGAGCGCCAGGCCTCCACACTGTGCCTTACTGGAACTCATGGAACCAGGGGACCATTTCAGGAGCTGGCAAATGGGTGTGTACAGTTTATTAAAAAATATTTACCAGTATTTTCCAAGTACAAAACACTGGTAGGGGTTGTTAGTAGCACTAGGAAGTATTACACCATGAGTTGGGTGTCCAGGTTAAGTGCATGCAGTTAGCAGGTGATGCAGGGCAATGAACATACATGACTCGAGAGGGCTGCAGTCAAGGGCTCTGGGAAGCTAGGAAAGACTGGGGGCTCAGAGCAAGCCACTATTGAAGCTGTGACTCAACTCCTGGCTGCACAGGTGCTGGTAGGAGGCCTTGCCCCACGTCCTCCTGTCCTACATCCTCCTGCCCAGTGCCTCACTCTTCGGAAATCTGCCTTGAGCCCCCAGTGCCCATGACTCACCCACCTTGCAGCTCTCAGGGTCTGGCACACAGTACTGTCCATCAAACATCTGCCCACTGACTGGCTGATACTTGTGCTACCCTTGGCACAAGTTCCCCTGTTTAACCTGTTGGACCTCTGCCTTGGATTTGAGGCCCAGCTGTGGACTGGATTCCCAACTCTCCAGCCAGGTCTGAGTTAACAGCCACCTCTCACCCCTACCCCACCAAGATCCCCAGGGCTCTTTTGACTTACTGCAGGACTGGCCCAATGTCACCCATGGGGTTGATCCTTGACTATTAATGTGGTACAATATACATTATATTCAATGATGTCACATGTGGTCTAAACTGGGACATATGAGTGTGAAAGGGGGTAGATGTAACCTAGGACTGAAAATCACTGACTGCACTATCCAGAGAGGGCTGTCCTTGGCCTGCCTCCATCCTGAGGGGCTACGGGCACATGAATGAGCCACTCAGCTCCCCTGGGCCTTGGTGTTTCAATCTGCAAGTGGGGGGCCATGCTGAGTAGATGAGCTTGGGTCTTCTAAGGCATTTGGTGGACAGTATGAGTCTTAAGTGTGTTTGCAGACAGGTCTTGGGATCAGAGCACAAGAACTTCTAACCTAGTGTTGATTGGGGCCTGGCTGGAGGCGGCTGATGACTGTTTGCGTGAGAGGTGACCATTTACTGCAGTCGCAGACCTTGAAGTGTCAGGCAGTGCCCTCCCTTCCCCCATGGCAGGCAGGTGGCAGTCAACACACTTACAATAAAGCAGCTGGTTTGTTCATCAACTTACCTGGCAGTGGCATCACAATGAGTTCTCACCCCACTCCGAACACGGGAACATCTGGCTCTGGGCTGGAACAGAAGTGAGGTTTGGGGAGACAAGACAAACTCCTCCTCCTTCAGCTACTTCCTCATCGTACCAACACTGCTTGGCTACCCTGTCCCCTTTCCTGTCATTTATAATTTCTGTGATAACATGCAGAAGGGTAGGGTCCTCTCAACTCCACACCCAGCAGAAGGGACCGCCAGTGCACACAGCCTGCTCTTCTCCCAAACTGAGGAAGGAGTCCTTTCACAGGGCTATGGGCTGGGCAGGCATGCATTGGAAGCTACTGGCACTTACGGCTTTCCAGAGGGTGCTCCTTGAGCTGGGTGGCTCATAGGGGCTGCTGCCTTCTGGGGAGAATGACAGCCCTAACTTCACACCACCTCTCCCTCTTCTGACCTCAGTACTGTTGCTATGGTCTCAGAGTCCCACTCTGCTTGGACAGAGGCCAGTAGCTCAGCGGCCCCACACTCCAGGTGGGACTGTGCAACCCCTGCCCTCCTGCTTGGCCTTTTTTTCAGTTGCCCTTTTTCCAAATGCTGCTTCCAGTTTGAACAGGATTTTCAAGACCACTGATCAGAAAACTTTCCTTCTTTCCAAAAATAGGAGGGACTGTGGTGACTCAGTTGAAAGGGACATGTCAAAGACAAGAAAGGGCATGAGACCTTAGGATTATCTCACATAGAGCAGGGGAGCTATATCTTATCTTCATGGCACCAACAGAAATAAACTCAAGGTTTTAAAAAAAGGGCTATTGAGTATTTAACTCACCTGTCACCTTGAATATGGTCTGTATTTTTTTTCTGAATTGAATTAATTTAAATATATATATTTTAAAGACACATCCAGAGAGAGTGTGACAAACAAAAAGACAGAATCTGAAAGAAGGGCAAATTAATATGGAAGCATGAATGAAAGGGGTTGAGAGAAAACACTGTGCACCTAGAGAAACCACAAGAATTGGAGAAAGTAAAGCAGTAAGCTCAGCTGGAGGGACAGGCCCCAGAGATACAGGCAGGAAACATGCCCAGGTGACTTAGCCAGTAGCAGAATGGCTCACAGGTGCCTAGACACTAACAATGAGCCCAGGTTGCATTTATTGCCTTTGTTTATCTTGACCTCTTTTGAGGTGACTTGGAGAGGGTCCTTCCAGGATCTGTGTGCATTCTGCACCACCTGCCAGCCAGAGGTTTATGACTCTGATGTTAGCAAAACCCTGATAAATAGGCTGACCAGACGTACCATTTTAAATGCGACAGAAAACAATGGTACTGTCCCATTTCAAACAGAACATATGGTCAGCCTACTGAAATCTTGAATTTAGCCCAGTGAGACTAGGCTGATCATAAGCAGAGTACCTTTGTCACATCAGACTAAATGAACAACAATGTCTTAGTGTTATCTTTAAAACAAATTAGCATTTCCCCAATTGCCTCATAAATGCTCCTTTATAGTGGGTGGTCTTCAGGCTCCATATAAGGTCCAAAAGTTACATTTGGAGTGTTAGGTGGTTTCAGTTCATTCCATACCTCTGAGGTTGTAGTTTCCACTGTTAACCAAAGTTAATTTTAGACTGTAATAAAGAATAATAAGCATTTATTTGAGTAAAAGGCACTGCAGCCCAGGAGACATATGAGTAGATCCAAGTAGCAACCTGAATTGTGTTCCACTAGACAAAGGGGAGGCTAAATGAGGATACAACTTATGCAGTTCTGATTGGATGGGGCAGGTCTCAGTCTCTCGGTAGAAAGAGGAAACCAGGACTTCCTGGGAATGGTTGACTTAGACGAATAAGCAGATGAGCAGAGAAGGTGGGACATAGTTAACATGCAGGTTTTAACTTAGCTTTTCTGGCATGGGGCCTGACCTCTGGCCGTCTGTGCCACCAGACACTGGACTAGACTTTCAGGAGTGAGGGCAAAGTCCTCTCCAGAGCCCCTGTGTGCAAGGAGTTTCCATCTGACCATGTACCACCCAGGCCTGGAGAACAAATTGATTTTGGCTTTTGTAATATTGTGATTTATAATAAGATATATGAGGGCTGTCTGGAAAGTATCCAGCCATGTAATTGTTCTGATTATATTGACAATGGTTAAATTTTTTCTGGACATCATCTCTCTCTCTCTCTCTCTCTCTCTCTCTCTCTCTGTGTGTGTGTGTGTGTGTGTGTGTGTGTGTGTATAAATAAATAATGTGGTCTTCATCCTAGCATAGCTCCTAAAAACCCTGGAATTTCCTAATTGAGGTGACACCTATAAAGGTGCCTTTTGTTATTTTAATGAGATCACTTTTGGGAAGTCCTGAATGGGCTGGTTACCAGGGAAACCACACATGTAATTAGAAAGTTGGAAATTTCAGTCTCACTGTCCCAGCCTGTATAACCTCCAACCTCTGACCTCCCAGGGAGGGGAGAGGGGCTGGAGATTGAGGCCAGTGGCTGGTGATTTCATCAATCCTGCCCAAGTAGGGGAGCCTCCACAACACCCAAAAGGACAAATATGGAGAGCTTCTGGGTTGGTTTCATGTGGAGATACAAGGATAGTGGTAAGCTCAGAGAGGGTGTGGAAGCCTCTCACACCTTCCCCACACCTTGCCCTGTGTATCTCTTCCATCTGCCTATTCCTGAGTCATATTCTTTTATAACAAACCTGTGATCTAGTAAGTAATAGTTCTAAGTTCTGTGAATTGCTCTAGCAAATTAATTAAACCCAAGGAGGGGGTTGTGGGAACCTTCAATCTTGACCTGCTATTGATGTCTGAAGTGATTGGAAGACAGTCTTGTGGGACTGAGCCCTTAACCTGTGGAATCTGATGCTATCTCAAGGTAGACAGTGTTGACTTTAAATAAAAAGTCAACTCTCTCCAACAAAGAGAGTTTATTTGAGAAAAGAGGATGGTGCCCTGACAAGCTGCATGCCAGTTCACTGGCACAAAGATGAGGGAATTCTATTACCCAGGAGAAGAGAAAGCAAGAAGGACTGCTAGCCACAGTCTTCCTGCAAGGCTTTGTAATTGCAGGAGGATGTGAGAGCTTCCCCTACAGGCCCTACTGATTCCAAATGTGGTTGTGGTCTTCTTTATCAACTATTTTACAATAGTGTCAGATTTGGTTTAATTGCTTCATGGTGTTAGAAAAAAAAATACACATCAGAGATTTGTTCCTCCAAAAATTATATTTGATTTGCGAAATAAATTGATAAATGAATAAAATTCTTAGAACCATTTGATTCATTAAATAAGTGAACAAAAAAAGAATTCCTCAAACTTAGAGAAATAGTGTTATGAAAATTCCTAACCTAGGAGACTTCTGATATCCACTCAGACACGTAAAGAACTTGGAAACTCTGCTGTCCTTACACCAAGAAAAATCTGGGCAAACTAAAAGTCACTGATGTTCCTTAGACCTGTGAGAGAGAGTTTTTGAGCAGAATGCTACCCTAAATCCACACACAGCCATGACCTGCTAACCTGGAGGGTGCTGGGCCATGACCTGGTAGGAACACTTAAGTGGTAATTTTGACAAATTTCTGGAGATTGAGTGTGGACTAATGTGAGATCGAGAAACTCTTGGGGCTACAGTCTTAGGGGACTCTTTGTAATTGTGGGCTTGACCTCTAGAAACCTCAACAGGTTCTTATGGACAAGATCCAAGATCTCCTCTTGGCTCTGATAGCAGGAGGGGAAAGCATATATTGTGAAACATGCCCAGGAAATTCTCCATAGCAGCCTACTTTTTAGGGAAAAGATACTGCCAGAGCTTATTTGAAGGGAAGGAGGTGAAGGGCATTTCCTCTGCTTTCTTATTTCATCAAAGAAGGGAGGGCTTTAAAGCTATAAAAGAAGAAACATTTTGAAGTTTGCAGTCCCACTAAAAGTCTGACATTGAATTGGAAAATTATAGAAGGGTCCTTCTCCTCATGCTTTTCCTCACTCCAGTGTAGGGATAATGGGTGACAGTTGAAAGAGCTTCAAGACACAGGTTCCCGAGGAGGAATGCTTAGGGATGTCAAAGGAATAGAGGTCACAGAAACAATGAAACCAATGGAGTGTGAAGCCTCTGGTTTCTATTCATTTAGAAAGCATTCAAATAAGCCCAATTCCAAAGCCCAAATCCTAGCCAAGTTAACACAAATCCTCATACTAAAGGCCTACTTACCTCAGTTCCTATTACTGGATAAAATGTTTTCAGCTTTCTACAAATGAGTGTCAGAACCACACTCATATGTTGGCATTATCAGACCTGGAATTTAAAATAAACATAATTAATATGTTAAGGTGTCTAATGCAAAAAGTAGACAACATGCAAAACAGAAGGGTAAGCAGCAGAAAGAGGGAAACTTAAGAAAAATGAAAATGAAATGCTGGATATCAAAAGTATCATAGAAATGAAGAATGGCTGGTAGCTTTGACATGACTGAGGAGCTGTGATTCTGTAGATGGTCAATTAGAACTTCCCAACTTGAAATGCAACATAAAAAGGAACTGACAAACACCCAGAACACCCAAGCACTATGAGGTAATTTTAAAAGATGTAATATGTGCATAACTGGAATACCAGAAAGAGAAGAAAGACTGGAGCAAAGGAAGTTATTTGATGTGATAATGGCCAAGAACTTTCCAAATTTGATTGATGGCATTCGCTAAATCATGAAACCAAAAATCTCAGAGAACACTAAGCAGAATAAACACCAGCAATAACTAACCACACTTAAACATGGTATTCAAATTCAGATAACTAAAGAGGATATAATCTTGAACAAAATAGAAAATATAAAACCCTATCTTCCTATAGAGAAATGAAGATAAGAATTATAGCAGACTTCTCATCAGAAACCACACAAGCAAGAACAGAGTAGAATAAAATATTTAAAGTGTTGAAAGTATAAAAAAACAAAAACAAAAAACAAAATCAAAACAACCTAGAATTGTATATAAACAAAAATCATTCTTCAAATATGAAGGATAAATGAAGACTTTCTCAGACAAACACAAACTGAGGGGATTTAGTATCACCAAACTTACCCTGCAAGAAATGTGTAAATATTTTCTTGTGGTAGAAAAAAAAGATAAAAAAATCGTAAGGATAACTAAACTTGTATCTATATGAAGAAAGGAAGTGCACTGTGGAGAAATATATTAAATTAAAATAAAATCTTTTACTTTTGTAATTGATCTAAAAGATAACCACTTGTTAAAGTAATAATAGTAACAATGTATTAGATAATTGATATGGATAACTCTGTTACCTATGTTTCTACACTATGTATAAAGTGAATTGTGTCATTTGAAAGTGAACTTAAATTAGTAAATGTTTATATTGTAAATTTTATCGCAAAAGTTATATTTTTAAGGAAATATAAGTAATATGCTAAGAGAGGAGGCACAATGGAGTCATTTCAAGTACTTAGTTAAAACCAGAGAAGGCAGAAAAAGAAATCTCTGGCAATGAATAGAAAAAACATTACAAACATGGTTGATGTTAATTCAAATATATTGATAATCTCTTTTAAATGTGAATTATTTTAGTACACTAATTGGAAGACAAAAATCATCTTTTGGATAAAAGATACAAGACCCAAATATGTATCTTCAAGAAATCCCTTTAAATATAAAGACTCTAATAAGCTGGTGTAAACTATTTACTGAGATGGACCACATTGTTTGTTATAAAAAGTAGCATTTCAGCAAACTCCACTACTAGGTATATAGTCAAAAGAATTCAAAGTAGAATGTTGAAGAGATATTTGCACACTCATGTTCAAAGAAGCACTCTTCACAGTAGCCAAAAGGTAAAAGTAACCCAGATGTTCATTAAAAGATGAATGGATAAACAAAATGTGGTATTTACATACAATGGACTATTATTCAGCATTAAAAAGAAGGAAATCTTTTCACGTGCTATAACATGACTGAACCTTGAGGACATTATGCTGAATGAAATAAACTAGCACAAAAATATAAATACTGTATAATTTCACTTATTTTAAGTATTCAGAGTAGTCAACTTCATAAAAACAAAAAGTAGAGTGGTGATTTCCAGGGGATGAAGGGGGAGGAAAATGTGAAGTTGTTATTAAATACAGTGTTTCAGTTTTGCAAGATGAAAAAGTTCTGGAGATTGGTTGTGCAACAATGTGAATATGCTTAACAAACCTGAACTGTACACTTAGAAATTGTAAGACCGTAACTCTTTTGTTATGCACTTTATATCACAATAATACAGTTCCTGAGCAAATTTAAGAATAGAAATCATATAAAGGTATGTCTCAGACCACAATAGGAATAAACTAGTGATCAATAACAGAAGGCTTGAAAAATCCTCATAATTTTGGATATAAAACAAAACTTTTAAATTAACAAATGTATCAAGAAGTCTAAAGAGAAATAATTTTTTTAAATAAATGAAAATAAAAATACAGTTTATCAAAATTTGTGGAATGCAATGAAAGCAGTACTCAGAAGGAATTTAATATGAAGTGCATATGTTAGAAAAGGAAAGAATCTTAAATCATTAACTTAAAGTTCTTCCTTAGGAAACTAAAGAAAGACAAGCAATTTAAGTCTAAAGCAAGAGGATGAAAAAGAATAATAAAAATGAGAATAGAAATCCAAAAATTGAAGAGTGAGAAACAGTAGGGAAAATTTAATTAAACTCAAAGCTTTTTCTTTTAAATCAGTAAAATTGATAAACCAGGCTAACCAAGAAAAAAGAGAGGAGACACAAATTCCAATATCAAATGTGAAAGATGCTCGTTACTAATCCCATGGACATGGAAAGGATAATAAAGAAATACTATGAATAACTCCATTTGCTCAAATTAGACAATTTTTATGAAAAGCACAAATTTCTTGAAAGATAAAATTGCAAAAATTCACAAAGGAAAAATATGTTAGCTAAATAGTCCTATGAATACTAAAGAAATGGACTCAATAATTATTCAGCTTTGAAAAAAGAAAGCCCTAGGACTTTAGAGTAGGTAAACTCTAAACTTGCTACCTCTCATGACCATACCAAAATTACAACTAAACTACAAATCAACCATCACTGAAGACCATACCAAAATTACAACTAAACTACAAAACAACCATCACTGAAAACCAATAAAGTCTAACTTAACCAAGGTCCCATAGCTAAGCATATAAAGAAGAAGCCACATCAACTGATAGGAGGGGCAGACACGTTGAACAAGCTGGCCCCACACCCACACGTGGTAGTTAAAAATCAGGAGGAATATCTCTGGCTGTGAAGGTCTCCCAGAGGAGCGAGAGATCTCAGCCCCACACCAATTTCCCCAGCCCAGGGTTCCAGTGCCAGAAAGAGAAGTCTTCACAACTTCTAGCTATAAAAATAAACAACAACAAAAAACAAAACAAACAAAACAAACAAACACAAAAAAACAACTAAAAGTTCCAACTAGGTGAGATGGGGGGCAGCTGGAAATCCAGGCATCCTCTTAAAGAGCTTGTGCATGGACTCACTCACTCACAAATTCACTCACTCTGACCTTCAGCACAGGAGCAGCAGCTCAAAAATTGCCAGAATATGTAAGGAGGAACAAAATTGACTGATTTCAGCCTAAGGACTGGAGGGGTAAGGACCAGGGCAGCTCTCTCCAGGGATGAAGGAGCTGGCAGTCACCATTTTTGCTTTGTGGAACTTTCCTTCCACACAGCCATGAAGTGGCAGTCACCAAATCTCTGCTCACCATCAACCTGGCCTGGCCATTTCCTAAGACCTCACCCTACTTGCCTTGATGGCCTGGATTGAACCATTTTCAGCAGTTCCTCCATATGAGCAGCCTGTCTAAGCTCATGCTGCAGACTTCCCCCAAATCTCTCTAAGGCCCACAAACTCAAAACAAGTAGCAACCACCCTCAGCATGCCTTGTAGCTCTTATTAAGTGGCCCCAAGCCCACCACAAGCAGCAACCTGTTTCAATTTGCATTGTAACTCTCATCAGGTTGCCCCAAGCCTGGCATAAATGGTGGCCAGTTTTGGACTAGAACATAGCTCCAGCTAAGTGGCCACAAGCCAGCCTTGGATTGCAGTATAGCCTTTATCAAGCATCTCCAAGCCCAGCACAAGTGGCAGCTGACCTTGACCTGCAATGAAGCTCTTCCCCAAAAGACCTAGACCCAACACACCTGGTGTCTGGTGTCAAACTACAAAAGAGCCCCAGTCAATCAGGCCCACAACTGACATGTTCAAAGGTGGTCTTGGCTTGCACCAGAACCCTGCATACTGACTGCCACTTCATGGTGTCAGCCCCCACAGAGAGCTCATCTCTGCTGTAGTCATAGCCAGCCCTCACAGCCTCTCAGCCTGAGGCCAAACATAATCATTGGTGTACCAGCAGCAATCAAAGCCCAGCTATAACAAAAGAAAACACACAATACACACAGAGGACGCCCATGAAAGACCCAGCTCAGATGATCAAGGAGACTTCCCCACTGGGCTCCACATGACAACCTTTCACATAAGGCAACTCTGTCAAGACCAGGAGACATAGCAGATCTCCCTACTGCATAGAAACAAACATAGGGAGGCAGCCAAAATGAGGAGACATAGAAATGTTCCAAATAAAAGAACAGGACAAAACTTCAGGAAAAAAATGAATGAAATGGAGAAAAGAGTTCAAAACACTGGTTATAAGGATGCTCAATAATCTCAGTGAGAACTTCAACAGAGATAGGAAATATTAGAATAGAGACAGAAAACATAAAATGAACCAGTCAGAAATAAAAAATACAGTAACTAAATGAAGACTACATTAGAGGGAATCAACAGTAGATTAAATGAAGCAGAAGATCAAATCAGTGATCTGGAAGACAAAGTAGAAGGAAATGCCCAATCAGAACAGCAAAAAGGTAAAGTAAAACAAAAGAACTAGGATAGTTTAATGTGCCTCTGGGAAAATATCAATCATATCAATATTTATATCATTGGGGTGCCAGAAGTAGAAGACAGAGAGCAAGAGATTAAAATCTACCTGGAGAAATAATGACTGGAAACTTTTATAACCTGGTGAAGAAAATAGACATACAAGCCCAGAAAGCACAGAGTCCCAAAGTTCAGGAAGCACAGAGAGTCCCAAATAAGATGAACCCAAAGAAACCCACACCAAGACACATCATAATTAAAATGCCAAAAGTTAAAGACAAAGAAAGAATCTTAAAAGTAGCAAGAGAAAAGCAGTTAGTTACCTACAAGGGAGCTTCCATAAGGCAATTAGCTAATTTCTCTGCAGAAACTTTGCAGGTTGAAAGGGATTCACATCAAAGTGACTTACAACCAAGATTGCTTTACCCAGCAAAGCTATAATTTAAAATTGAAGGAAGGATAAAGAGCTTCCTAGATAAGAAAAAGCTAAAGGAGTAATCACCACCACGCTAGTATTACAAAAAATGTTAAAGGATGTTCTTTAAGTAGAAAAAAAAATCAAAAATAGAAATAAGAAATTATAGGACAGAAAACAATTCCCGCTGACAAAAACACTTAGTAAAAGCAGTGGATCATCTATAAAGTTAGTACAAGTTAAAAGAGAAAAGTAAAAAGCTATGTGTAATTACAACAGTATATTAAGGAATACACTCAAACACACAAAGTTAAAAATAATAACAAAAATGTGGAGGAGGGTGAGTAAAAATTGTAGTGATTTTAGAACGTGTTTGAACTTAAGTTACCACCAACTTAAAATAGATTGATATAAATAGAACTTGGTATATATAAGGCACATAGTAACCACAAACCAAAAATTTACAAGAGATATACAAGAAATAAAAGAAAGAAATCCAAACATGCCACTACAGGAAGTGCTCAACATACAAGAGAAAGGAACAAAGGAATAAGAAAGAAACAGGGAAGGACTACAAAAACAATCAGAAAACAATTAATAAAATGTTAATAACTATATGCCTGTCAATAATTACTTTAAGTGTAAATGGACTACATATTCCAATCAAAAAACATAGGGTATATAAATGAATTAACAAAAACAAAAACAAAAAAACAAACAAAAAAAACCAAGACCCATACATATACTCCTTACAAGAGACCATTTATGATCCCAAAACACAGACAGACTTGACAGTAAAGAGGTGAAAAAAGATATACATGTCAATGGGGGAAAAAAGCTGAGATAGCAATACTTATATCAAAGTATTAATAGGATTTAAAACAAAGGCTATAACAAGAGATAAAGGAACAAGTCATCTCACTTCTGGGTATTTATCTGAAGAAATCCCAAATGCTCCTTTTTTGTGTGGTTTTAATTTGCATTTCTCTGATGACTAGTGACATTAAGCATCTATTCATATATCTCTTGGACATCTGTATATCTTCTTTGGAGAGATGTCTATTTATTAGGTCCTCTGCTCATATTTTAGCTGGATTTTTTTTTTTTTTTTTTTTTTTGGTATTAAAGTGTAAGAATTTCTTATATATTTTGGATATTGACCTCTTATCAAATATATCAGTTGTGGATATCTTCTCCCATTGTTGTCTTTTGCTGATGGTTTTCTCACTGTGCAAACTCCTTTTAGTTAAATGTGATCTCATTTATTTATTTTTCCTTTTGTTGCCCTTGCTTGAGGTGATAGTAAAAAAAGATATCACTAAAAGCAATGTCAGAGTGTTTACAGCCTGATTTCTTCTAGAAGTTTTATGGTATCAAGTCTTACATTTAATTCTTTAATGAATTTTGTTTATTTTTGTATATGGTGTAAGCTGGTTGTCCAATTTCATTCCTTTGCATGCATCTCTCCAGTTTGCCAACACCACTTATTGAAGGCATTGTTTTTACCCCATTGCATATGCATATCCTTGTCTCCTTAGTCATAGATTAATTGACTGTATAAGCAAGGATTTTATTTCTAGCTCTCTATTTTATTTCACTGATCTATGTGTCTTTATGCCAGTAGCATGCTGTTTTTATTATTGTAGCTTTATAGCATAATTTTAAATCAAGGAGATTGACACCACCCACTTTGTGTTTTCTCATAACTTCTTTGGCTATTTGGGGTCTTTTGTGACTCCATATAAATTTTAGAATAAATTGTTCAAATTCTGAGAAGAATAAAATTGGTATTTTAATTTAAATTGCATTGAATCTGTATATTGCTTTAGGTAACACTAATGACAATATTAATCTTTTCAATCCATGAGCAAGGAATATACTCATTACATTTATTTGTATCATTTTCAATTTCTTTCTTCATACCTTATAGTTCTCTGAATATGGGACTCCTACCTCTTTTATTCCTAGATATTATATATTTTTCAATGAATATGTAACTGAGATTGTTTTCTTAATTGCTCATTCTGATTGTTATTTGTATGTAGAAATGAACCAATTTATGAGTATTACTTTTGTATCATTTACTCTTTTGAACTTATTAGTTTTAATAGTTTTTTGGTGGAATCTTTAGGGTATGCTCTATATAGTATCATGACATCTGCAAATAATGGCTGTTTTACTTCTTTCTTTCCAATTCAAATGCATTTTATTTATTTTTGTTGTCTGCTTGGTGTGGCTATGACTTCTAGTACTATGTTGAATAAAAGTGGTGAAAAAAACAGTTTTATGTTTTTCCTGATCTTAAAAAGAAGGTTTCAGCTTTTTTTCATTGAGTATAAAGTTAGCTGTGGGTTTGTTATGTATGGCCTTTATTATGAGACATATTTCCTCTATCCCCACTTTGCTAAGAGTTTTTATCATAAATGGATGCTGGATTTTGCCAAATGCTTTTTCTGCATCTACTGATAGAATCATATTGTTTTTATCTTTTGTTTTGTCTATGTGGCGCATCATGTTAATTGATTTGTTACCTCCTAAGGCATCCCTGACAAACAGAGTAGTGTTGTAGTGGAGTCAGCAACCAGGGAAGCTACCACAGGAATCAAAGCAGCAACATATCACACCATCCCTAAACCCAGGAAGAAACCAGAGACCTGAGCCTGGATGCTTCCCCTAACTCTCTCTGAAAACTTCCTTGCCCCCTCCACTCAAGTACTACCCAGTGTGTGCTCTACAGCTAGATTGCTGGAAAAAAGGTGAAGAAAAAAACCTGTGCCCTTTTCAACAAACCCTGCACCTGCAGAAACTGTCTGTAGAGCTCAGGAAAACTGTAAAGCACAGACACAACAGCTTTTCCCTGCACTGATCTCAGAGGCATAGCTTACCATCACACACCACATTATCCAAAAGAGGGAGCATGGCAAGACCAAGATGAATAGATCAAGAGAAGGGAACCTGACCTTACAAAAAAGCTCCCAGAAATAGGAATTCGAATAACCAAGAGAAAAATATACCAAATCACTACAGTAATACCAACTGAGAAGAGAAAGAAAGTCCTCTCTATATCTGCCACAGAAAAAATGTCCTCATTCCTAGAAATGAAAACACATACAATGAGTACCTTAAAATTCAAACTTTCTCAGAAATAAAGTTAAATATTTCCAGAAAAGAAACTTACATATCTGGAAATGTATGACCTAAGTGACACAAAATACAATGTTGCAGTTCTTAAGACATTCAGAGAACTAAAAAATTGTTGGCAGAGTAGCCAGGCCCAGATATATGATCTCAGGAAAAATATCTGTGAGAAAGAGGAACATTTTAACAACAACAACAACAACAAAAATAGAAAATATAAAGATAATCAAATACAAATTTGAGAGATAAACAATGCAATAAAATAATTGAGGAATAAACTAACTACCATAAAAAACAGGGCCAACCAGATGGAGGAAAGAATGAGTGATATTGAAGATTGGAACACGGAAACAACACAGAAAGAAGAAGATAGGAACTTCAGAGTGAAAAGAACTGAAAGAACTCTACAAGAACTGTCTGACTCCATTACAAAAAATATATATTAAAATAATAGGTATAGAAGAAGTTGCAGAACACAACTCTACAGAGACTTACTCAAACAAATTATAGACAAGAACTTTCCAAACCTATGAAAAGATCTGGAACCACAAATTCAAATAGAAAATAGTTCCCCATAGCTACCTGGACCCCAGCAGATCTTCTCCAAGGCAAATTATCATTAAGATGTCAAAAATAAAAGACAGAAAAATTCAATTAATGAAAATCAAATAATTCCATTAAAAAAAATCAAAGACAATTCTCAAGACAGTCAAAGGGAATAAAAATTATAACATTAAAGAAAAGCCCAACAGGCTCTCGTCAAACTTCTCAGCAGGCTGTAGAATTGTATGCCTGAAACCTATGTAATCCTTGCTAACAGATGTCACCCCAATAAGTCTTACAATTAAAATGAATTAAAAAACCAAAACAAACAAACAAACAAACAAAAAACAAAACAAAAAACTTGTACAGAAACTGTACAAGCCAGGAGGGAGTGGAATCAAATATTCACAATATTAGAAGAGAGAAACTTCTAGCCAAAAAAATTATTCAGTAAAATTCCCCTTTAGATATAAAAAAGGAATAAAGACCTTCTCAGACATACAAGAACTGACGGAATTCTCCAGCATGAAATTGGCATTTCATGAAATACTGAGGGAGGCTATTCGAACTGATAAACTATAAAAATAAATGGGGAAAAGTTGGGACAACAAAAAAGAAATAAAAAGGGAGCGAGTATTGGCCATAGGAAATTCTATGATATCAATCATCCTAAAGCAAATGGACTGAATTCACCAATAAAAAGGCACAGAGTAGCAGACTGTGTTAAAAACAAAACCCATTCATATGTTGCCTCCAAGAGACACACCTCAGCGATGAAAGGATGGAAAACAATACTCCAAGCAAATGGCATCCAGAGGAAATCAGGAGTTATTATACTGGTACCTGATGAAACAGATTTTAGGGTAAAAAAAAAAAAGAGAGACAAAGATGGACATTTCATAGTCATAAGGGGACAATACAACAACAAGAAGACTTGATACTCATTAATATATATGTCTCCAATTAGGAAGCACCCAAATTCACAAAGCAACTACTAATAATCTGAAAAGAGAAACTGATAAAAACTCAACTATAGTAGGGGACCCCTTAAGAGCCATGAATGGACAGATCATCCAAACAGAAAATAACTAAGGATATATAAGCCTTAAATGATACATTACAGCAATTAGACATAAGTGACATATATAGAAAACTTCATCCAACAACACAAGGTTATACATTCTTTTCTAATGCATATGGAACAATCTCAAGGATAGACCATATGCTGGGATATAAAACCAGCCTCAGAAAATTAAAGAATATTGGAATAATACCAAGTGTATTCTCAGATCACAAAGCTTTAAAATTGAAGATTAACTGAAAAAAGAAAGCAGAGAAAAATCACATATACATGGAGATTAAACAACATCTTATTTAAAAATGACTGGATCAAAGAACAAATAAAAGAGATTAAAAAATCCATAGAAACTAATGACAATGAAAAAACAATGTATAAAATTATGAGGCAGCAAAAGCAATAATGAGAGGAAACTTGATATCATTACTGGCCTAGAAAAATCACAAGTAAACATCCTGACATCCCATCTTAAAGAATTAAAAACAAAACAAAACAACAGAAAGAAAACAAAGCAGAAGGAAAAAAATAATAGAAATTGAAGCAGAACTAAATAAAATTGAGAACAGAAGGAAAATAAGAAAAAATTAATGCAACAAAAAGCTAGTTCTTTGAAAAAAATCATTGAAATTGACAAACCAACAAACCTCTGGCTAGGCTAACCAAAAAAAAAAAAAAAAAAAAAAAAAAAAAAAAAAAAAAAAAAAAAAAAAAAAAAAAAAAAAAAAAAAAAAAAAAAAAAAAAAAAAAAAAAAAAAAAAAAAAAAAAAAAAAAAAAAAAAAAAAAAAAAAAAAAAAAAAAAAAAAAAAAAAAAAAAAAAAAAAAAAAAAGAAAAGAAAAGAAAAACAGAAATTACCAAAATTAGAAATGAAAGGGGAGATATTATTACTGATACCACAGAAATACAAAAGGCCATATGAAAATATTATGAAGGGCTTTATGCTACCAAATTTAATAACCTAGAAAAAATGGACAAGTTTCTAGAAACATATAGTCTACCTAGACTGAAACAAGAAGAGCTAGAAAATTTAAATAGACTGATCAACAGTAAGGAAATTGAAATAATCATCCAAAACCTCCCCAAAGGCAAAAGTCCAGGACAGTCTCACCAAAGAGTTTCACTAAGCTTTCAAGAAATTAATGCTTATCTTCCTCAGAGTGTTCCAAAAAGTTGAAGATGAGGCAATACATTCTAACTCATATTATAAGGCCAACATTACCCTAATACCAAAACCTGGTAAAGATAACACACAAAAAAAGAAAACTATAGCCTAATATCTATGATGAACACAGATGCAAATATCCTAAGCAAAATATTAACAAATAGAATACAACAATATATCAATAAGATTATATACCACAGTCAGTGGGATTCACCCCAGAAGCACAAGGATGGTTCAACATATCAAAATCAATCAATGTAATATACCATATTAACCAACTAAAGGATTAAAACCATATGATCACATCAATTGATGCAGAAAAAGCATTTGACAAAATACAACATCCATTTATGATAAAAACACTGAATAAAATGGGTATAGAAAAACAGTACCTGAGCATAATAAAGGGCATATATTAAAAACCCTCATCTAATATCATACTTAATAGGAAAAAGCTGAAGCCCATTCCTCTAAAATCAGGAACAGGACAGGGATGCCCCCTGTCACCACTGCTATTCAATATAGTACTGGAAGTTCTAGCCAGAGCAATCAGGAGAGAGAAATGAATAGAAGACAGCCAAATTGGGAGAGAAGAAGTCAAACTGTCACTATTTGAAGAGGATATGATCCTTTATATAGAAAATCCCAAAGACTACCAGAAAACTATTAGAAAAAATAAATGAATATAGTACAGTTTCAGGGTACAAAATCAATGTACAAAAATCAATTGCATTTTCATATACAAAAAACAAATCTTCAGGGAAATAATGACAGAATCAATACCTTTTGCAATCACAACAAAAAGAACAAAATACCTGGGTGTTAACTTAACAAAGAATGTAATGGCCTTACACACTGAAAAATATGACACTTTAAAAAAAACTGAAGAGGACACAAAGAAATAGAAAGACATTCTGTGTTCTTGGATCAGAGGACTTAACATTGTTAAAATGGCCATATTACCCAAAGTAACATATAGATTTAATGCAATTCCCATAAAAAAGCCACAAACATAGTTCCACAAAACAGATTTAAAAAATATATCAGATTTGTATTGAACCACAAAAGACCTTGAATAGCCGAAGCACTCCTACATAAAAAGAATAAGTCTGGAGGTACCATGCTTTCTCATTTCAATTGATACTACTAAGCATCAATAATTAAAATAGCTTGATATTGGAAGAAAACCAGACACAGAGACCAATGGAACAGAATAAAAAGTCCAGAAATAAATTCAAAAATATATGGACAGATAATTTTTTATAAAGAAGCAAAAACATATACAATGAGGAAAAGAAAGTCTCTTTAATAGACAGTTCTGGGAAAATTGGAAAATCATATGCAAAAGAATAAATCTGAACTGTGAACTTTCACAATATACTAAAATTAATTTAAAATAGATTAAAGACCTTCACATAAGACCTTAAACAATAAACTGTATAGAAGAAAACATTGGTACTAAACTTAGAAACCTTGAGCTTAGGGACAACTTCATGAACCTGACCTCAAAGGCAAGGGAAGTAAAAGCAAAAATAAATGAATGGGACTATATCAAACTAAAAAACCCTGCACAGCAAAAGAAACCATTAACAAAGCAAAGAGACAATGGGAGAAAATTTTTGCAAACAATGCATCTGATAAAGGTCTAATATCTAAAATATATGAAGAACTCATGCAACTCAACAACAACAAAAATTTAAAAAGTTGGCAGAGGATTTGAACAGACATTGCATACATAAAGACATACAAATTGCCAACAGACATATTAAAAAATGCTCAACTTTATTGGTTATTAGGGAAATGCAAGTCAAAATCACAGTGAGATACTGCCTCATACCTGTTAGCATGGCTATTATCAACAAGACAAGGAATAACAGGTGCTGGAGAGGCTGTAGAGAAAAAGGAACACTCACACACTGCTGGTGGGTGGGAGGGCAAATTGGTACAACCACTATGAAGGACAGTGTGGAGCTTCCTCAGAAAATTGAGAATGGATTTACCATATGATTCCTAATCTCCCTTCTGGGCATCTACTCAAAAATTTGAAAATCTTAGTCTGCAAAGATTTATGTACCCCAATATTTATTGCAGCACTGTTCATGGTGGTTAAGTCATGGAAACGATCAAAGTGCCTTTTAATTGATGACTGGATAAGAAGCCATGGTACATATACACAATAGAATATTACTCAGCTATAAGAAAAGATGAAATACTGCCTTTTGTGACAAAATGCATGGACCTTGAGAGCATTATGCTAAGCAAAATAAGCCAGACAGAAAAAGTCAAGAACCATATGACTTCACTTATATGTGAAATATAAAACTGAAAGCAACAAAGAAACAAAAATCATGGATACAGTAAATAGTTCAGTAGTTACCTGAAGGGTAGGTGGGAGGGGATTAGAGAGGAGGATAGGTAAGTCAAATATATGGTGATAGAAATAGAACTTGTTCTAGGTGGTGAACTTGTAATTCAACACATGGACCATGCACTTCAGAATTTTATACCTGGAACCTGTTTGAATTTTGCTGACCAATGTCATCCCAATAAATTTAACAATAAAAAAATTTTATAGGTTCTTATTGGTTCAGAAGATATTGTCTCTGATGTAAATTTACAAATCTTTGGTTTAGTCCATTGCAGATGAAATTTATGATTTAACTTTCATGTTGCAAGAGTGAACTCTAGTATAATGAAACTCAAATCATATTATGATATGTGAGCAGCTACCACTCACGGAGGCAAGTGAATGCTAGGCACTTTGATCACATCTTCATTAAGTTGACATGGGAGTGGAAGCCTAAGGTGAGAAGTGAAAAACAGGCTAATCTTTTTTTTTAATGAAAAAAAATTTTATTTAAATTTATTGGGGTAACACTGGTGAGGAAAATAAAACAGGCTAATCTTATCTGAATTCCAGGACCTCTCTCTTATGGGGCTATGCTCACCAAACTTGTGATTGCTTTCCAGAGATGATTTGGTGTCTTAAAACTCTCTTGGAATTTCCTGAAAATGAACTTGGCAGAAAAAAAATGACTGTAAATCAACCACTTTATTTTATTTTTATTTTTTTGTATATGGGTAGTTCCCTGGCTGGGAATTGAACCCAGGCTGCAGCATTGACAGCGCCAGCACCGAAGCCAAATCAACCACTTTAGTGGACAGGATCTAGACAGTCAACATAATCAAATATGCCTTTATCTATGTCCTCCCTCCTTTTCATGTTTCTGAGAAGGCCTACCAGCCTTAGGAGACAAGATTCACATTTTTCATTATCCTCCAGGATGCTGGCTCCTCCCCTTCAGCTTCACTGTCCCCTCTGCATCTTCAAATAATTTACATGCACCTAAGTTACTTTGCCTCTTTGAGCTACAAGTTTCCTTATCTTTACAATGGAGAAGGTAATAATGCTTACTCTAATATTGCTATGAGTATTTACTAAGTATATATGATCTATGTACAGGCTCCCAGGTACCAAATGTAAAACTCCCTGGAGAAAAGTAAGCACTCAAAATTTTTAGTTATTATCAAAACACAAGATTTCTGGTGCATGACCCATTGTTCTGAACATAAGATGCTACCGAGTACATCATTGGTTTTATAATACATTTCTACCATTTGGCTTTTCTACAAACAACTGAGTGTCAGTTCCTATGCTCTACATCCATTTCACCATTTGCTTTGTCAGAGTTTTGATTTTAGCCATTCTAATAGGTGTGTAGTAAAATCTTTGTTGTTTTAATTTTCATTTCCCTAATGACTTAGGATAATAAGTATATTTTATTTAAAAATTAAAATTCAATTAGAGTTGACATTTAATATTATTATATATTTGTTTTATGTGTACAGCATAGTGGTTAGACATTTATATAATTTATGGTGATCCTCCATTTGTCTAGTCCCCATGTGGCAGTATACATACTTACTACAATATTATTGACTATATTCTCTATGCTGTACTTTACATCCTATAACTACTTTGTAATTACCAAATTGTGTTTCATAATTCCTTCACCTTTCTCACCTAGCCCCCACCTCCTCTGGCAACTATTAATTTGTTCTTTGTATCTATAACTCTGTTTCTGTTTTGTTTGTTTGTTTATTTGTTATTTAGGTTCCACATGTACACAAGATCGTATGGTATTTATTTTTCTCAGTCTGACTTATTTCACTTAGCATATTCCCTCCAGGTCCATCCATGTTGTCACAAATGGTAAAATTTCATTCCTTTTAATGGATGAGTAACATTCCATTGTATAAAATATATGTACCACATTTTCTATATCCGATTGTCTGTCAATGGACACATAGGTTGCCTCCATATCTTGGCCATTGTAAATAACACTGCAAGAAATTTAGGGCTGCATATAACTTTTTTTTTTGTTTGTTTGTTTTTAGCCATTCTTTTTTTAATTAATTTATTTTTTAAATTCATTTTTATTGTTAGACTTATTGGGGTGACGTCTGTTAGCAAGAATTACATAGGTTTCAGACATACAATTCTACAGTGCATTGTCAACTTGATATATAATAAGTTTACCACCTAATGTGACTTCTTTTTCCAACATCTTATATTTAGCTTCCCCCCCTCCTCTCCCACCCCCTCTGCATTCTCCCCTCCCTGACCCACTAACCCTCAAATAAACATTAAACTATTGATTGTGTCCATGGGTTATTTGTTTGTTTGTTCATTTCTTTTTTCTCTGTTCCCTTCAGTTTTATATTCTGCATATGAGTAAAGTCATACAGTTCTTTGTTTTTTCTGTCTGGCTTATTTCACTAAGCATGACAACCTCCAGGTTCATCCATTTTGTTTCAAATTTCATCTTTTCTTATAGCTGAGTAATATTCCATTGTGTATATGTACCACAGCTTCTTTATCCAGTCACCTGTCACAGGGCACTTTGGTTGTTTCCATGTTTTGGCCGTTTCCATGTTTTGGCCAATGTAAACAGCACTACAATGAACATTGGGGTACATAAGTCTTTGTGGACAAAGGTTTTCAAGTTTTTTGGGTAGATTCCCAGAAGAGCAGTTGCTACGTCAAATGGTAACTCCATTCCCAATTTTCTGAGGAACCTCCACACTGCCTTCCACAGTGGTTGTACCAATTTGCATTCCCACCAGCAGTGTACCAGAGTTCCTCTTTCTCCACATCCTCTCCAGCACTTGTTATTCCTTGTCTTGTTGATAATAGCCATTCTAACAGGTGTGAGGTGGTATCTCATTGTGGTTTTGATTTGCATTTCCCTGATAGCTAATGAGGATGAGCATTTTTTCCTATGTCTGCTGGCCATTTGTATTTCTTCGTGGGAGAAGTGTCTGTTTAGTTCTTCTGCCCACTTTTTAATTGGGTTGTTTTGTTGTTGTTGTTAAGTCTTATTAGTTCTTTATATATGTTAGATATTAGACCCTTATCTGATGCATTATTTGCAAATATTTTCTCCCATTCAGTTGGCTGTCTCTTTGCCTTGTTGATGGTTTCTTTTGCTGTGCAGAAACTTTTTAGTTTGATATAGTCCCATTCATTTATTTTGGCTTTTACTTCCCTTGCCTTTGAGGTCAGGTTCATGAAGTCTTCCTTGAGTCCTAGGTCTATAATTTTAGTACCAATGTCTTCTTCTATACAGTTTATTGTTGCAGGTCTGATATGAAGGTCTTTCATCCATTTTGAGTTAGTTTTTGTATATGGAGAGAACTCACAGCTCAGGTTCACTCTTTTGCATATATTTTTCCAGTTTTCCCAGCACCACATACAAAAGAGGCTGTCTTCTCCCCATTGTATGTTTTTTGCTCCTTTAAATTATTTGTTCATAAATTTGTGGGTTTATTTCTGGGTTTTCAGTTCTGTTCCATTGGTCTATATTTTTGTTTTTCTGCCAGTACCAAGCTGCTTTGACTATTGATGCTTTGTAATATGAATTGAAGTCAGGGAGTGTAATGCCACCAACCTTATTCTTTTTATGTAGTGTTGCTTTGGCAATTCAAGGTCTTTTATAGTTCCACATAATGTGATAATTCTTTCATCTATTTCATGAAAGTATGATTGTGGGATTTTGATGGGTATTGCATTAAATCTGTAGATTGCTTTGGGTACAATGGCCATTTTAACAATGTGAAGCCTTCCTATCCATGAACAGGGGATATTTTTCCATCTCTTAATGTCTGTTCCAATTTCTTTCAATAGTGTCTTATAGTTTTCTGTGTATAAGTCTGTCATATTCTTTTTTAAGTTAATTTTCAGGTATTTCATTCTTTTTGTTGTGATAGCAAAAGGAATTGACTCCCTCATTTCTTTTTCTGAGGATTCATTGTTTGTATATATAGGAATGCTGTTGATTTTTGTACATTGATTTTGTATCCTGTGACTTTACTGTATTAATTTATTATTTCTAATAGCTTCCTGGTGAAATCTTTGGAGTTTTTTATATAAAGGATCATGTTATCTGCAAATAATGACAATTTGACCTCTTCTCTCCCAATTTGGATACCTTTTATTTTTTTTCTCTTGCCTGATTGCTGTGGCTAGAACTTCCAGTACTTTATTAAATAGCAGTGGTGAGAGGGGGCTATCCCTGTCTTGTTCCTGATTTTAGGGGAATAGGCTTTAGCTTTTCCCATTCGGTATGATGTTAGCCAAGGGTTTGTCATATATGGCCTTTATTATGTTGAGATGCTTCCCTTCTATACCTATTTTATTTAGTGTTTTGATCATAAATGGATGTTGTATCTTGTCAAAAGTTTATTCTGCATCAATTGATATTACCATATGGTCATTATCTTTTATTTTATGTCTGTGATGTATCACATTGATTGATTTTTGTATGTTGAACCATCCTGTGCTCCCGGGATCAATCCCACTTGATCATGGTATATAATCTTTTTGATGCATTGTTGTATTCTGTTTGCTAATGTTTTGTTTAGGATTTTTGCATCTGTGTCCATCAGAGATATCGGTCTATAGTTTTCCTTTTTTCTGTTGTCCTTCTCAGGCTTTGGTATTAGGGTAATGTTGGCCTCATAGAATGTGATAGGAAGTATTGTTTCCTCTTCAATTTTTTGGAAGAATCTGAGGGGGATAGGTGTTAATTCTTTGAATGCTTGGTAGAACTCATTGGTGAAACCATCTGGTCCAGGGCTTTTGCCTTTAGGGAGATTATGGATAGTCATTTGATTGGTCTTTTAGATTATCCAGTTCTTCTTGGTTCAGTCTAGGTAGGCTATAAGTTTGTTGAAACTTATTCATTTCTTCTAGGTTGTTAAATTTAGTGGCATGAAGCCCTTCATAATATTTTCTTATAATCCTTTGCATTTCTGTGCTATCAGTGGTAATTTCTCCCCGTTCATTTCTTTGGATATTTGTGTCCTTTCCTTTTATCCTTTGATTAGTCTAGCCAGGGGTTTGTCAATTTTGTTGACTTTCTCAAAGAACCAGCTCTTCATAATATTAATTTTTTTCTATTGTCCTTCTATTCTCTAATTGGTTTAGCTCTGATTTAATTTTTATTATTTCTTTCCTTCTGTTGACTTTGGGTTTTGTCTGTTCTTCTTTTTCTAGTTCTTCAAGAGGGAATGCTAAGGTGTTTACTTGTGTTGTTTCTTAAGATAGGCCTGTAGTGATATAAATTTTCCTCTTATTACCGCTTTCGCTGTGTTCCAATAATTCTGATATGTTGTATTTTCATTGTCACTAGTTTCCATATATTTTTAATCTCATCTTTTATTTATTCTTTGATCCAGTCCTTTTTTAATAAGCTGTTGCTTAATCTCCATGTATATGTGGTTTTTTTCTGCTTTCCTTTTACAATTGAACTCCAATTTCAAAGCTTTGTGGTCTGAGAATACACTTGGTATGATTCGATCTTCTTGAATTTGCTGAGGGTACTTTTGTGTCCCAGCATGTGGTCTATACTTGAGAATGTTCCATGTACACTAGAAAAAAACGTATAGTCTCTTTTTGCTGGATAAAGTTTCCTGTAAATGTCAGTTATGGCCAATTGCTGTAATGTGTCATTTAGAGCTAATATTTTTTATTCATTTTCTGTTTGGATGATCTGTTAGTGGCTGTTAGTGGGGTGTTTAAGTCTCCTACAATGATTGTGCTTTTGCCAGTTTCTCCTTTCAAACTGTTAGTAGTTTCTTTGTATATTTTGGTGCATCCTGGTTGGGAGCATATATATATGAATTAGTGTCAAATCTTCTTGTAGTTGTGTTGTGCCTTTTATCGTTATGTAACGACCATGTTTGTCTTTTACTATCTTTTTTAACCTGAAGTTTATTTCATCAGATATCAGTTTGGCAACTCCTGCTTTTCTCTGGTTACCATTGCTTGGAGTATTGTTTTCCATCCTTTCACTCTGAGACTGTGTTTATCCTTATGGCTGAGGTGTGTCTCTTAGAGACAGCGAATGGATGGGTTATTTTTTTAATCCAGTCTGCTATTCTGTTTCTTTTTATTGGTAAGTTCAGTCCATTAACATTTATGTGAGGATTGCCTTGGCCATTACTTATTTCTTTTTTTTGTTTTTGTTTTATTTTGTTTCTTTCTTGTTGCCCCAACTTTGTTCCATTTTTCCTGATGTTTTGTTTCAGGTTGAAGAGACCCCTTCAGTATTTCTTGGAGTGCTGGCCTTGTGCTGGCAAATTCCCTCAGCTTCTGTGTGTCTGAGAAGGTCTTTATTCCCCCTTCATATCTGAAAGATAATTTTGCTGGATAATTGATTCTTGGGTGTACGTTCTTCTCTTTTAAATTTTTGAATAATGGACTCCACTCCCTCCTGTCTTGCAGAGTTTCTGCTGAGGAATTTGATGCCAGCCTGATGGGTTTTCTTGCAAAGGTTATAGTTCTTTTTTCCCTGGCTGCCTTGAGAATTGTCTCTTTGTCTTTAGTTTTGGACATCTTTAGTACCATGTGTCTTGGAGAAGATCTGTTAGGGTCCAGGTATCTAGGGGACCTATTTTCTTCTTGAACTTGGGGTTCCATATCTTTCAATAGTTTTGGAAAGTTCACATCTACTATTTGTTTGAGTATGCTCTCTGTAGAATGCTCGGCCCCTTTTTCTAGTCCTATTATCTTGATGTTGTTTTGTCTCATGGAGTCGAATATTTCTTGCAGAGTTCTTTCAATCCTTTTTGTTCTACATTCCCTTTCTTCCTCTTTCTGAGATGTTTCCATGTTGTGATCTCTGATATCACTAATTCTTTTCTTACTCTGGTTGGCCCTGTTTCCTATGGCAGTTATTTTATTTCTCAGTTCTTTTATTGTATTATTTATCTCTCCCATTTCCCTCTCGATCTTCCTTATGTTTTGAATTTTTTAATTATATTGTTCCTTTTGTTCATGGAATTCATTTTTTATATCCTTCATCTTTTTATTTTATATATATATCGTTCATCTCAGCTATGGTGTTCTGCCAGTATGTTTTCATTTCCCTCAGAGTCTTTAGAATGGCTACTTTAAATTCTCTGTCACTTAGTTCAGAAACTTCTAGGTGTAAGAAGCTGTCTTCTGGGTAAATTTCATGGTCTTTCTGAGCAGTTTTAATTTTTAGGAATTCATCCTGTCTGTTGTGTTTTTCCTCTTTGACATGAGGTCATTATGTTCAGCAGAGCCCAGGAGCCCAGATTCGTACTTTTGTGGTTTCTTGCTGTAGTGCAGACACTAGCTGGCACTGGGGGTCAAGTTTTGGGAGAGAGGGTGGTTGTTTATTTATTATTTCTGGTCTCCTGCTACATTTGGAGGTGGTGTGCATCTATCAGGGCCCCTCCGATTCCTGTAGTTAGTTGGTTGGGGAGGCTGTACGAAAGGGGAGAGGCCAACAAATGGCACTCCGGGGCAGCTCCATCTTCTGCCCTATGCTAGGGAAGCTGGATGATGCGCGCTGAGGCTGCTCCTGCTGACTGGGGCAAATGCTATCAAATCTGCCTTTCTTCCCGGGCCTGCTTCGATGTGCAGTCATTGGGGCAGAGTCTGCGGGCTTGCACTACTTGTAGGACCCCTGGGTGTGGGAGCAGGTGCACACACCACCAGTCCAAAGCTGTGTGCCTGACCTGAGGCAGCTGGCTCACCTCCGCAGCGGCTGAGAACAGGAAGTGCAGCCCTGTGTAGGAGCCATGCGCACCTGCGCTGTGGGTTGCATGGGTGCCGGGAACCGAGGTATCGTATCTGCAGGGCAGAGTCCTCACTCAGCTCTCCTACCACTCAAAAGTTCCAGAGGCTGGCTCCCAAACTCTGTCCCCAATACGCCGCTTTAAAGCACAGCTCCCCAGTACAGTTCCCCCATGGTCTCCCACCATTCTGCCGCTTTGCTGGCTTTTACTCTTGTTGTCTCTTGGCATCCCCCTTCCCGTGCACTGTGCTGCTTCCGGATAGTCAGCAGCAATCGGGTCCTGTTGCAATCCATCTCTGTTCCCTTCCCTCTCTCCCGCTCACCTGCTTCTCTCCAACCTTCAGGTGTTTACTTGTGATGCGTGGCCATTTTGTCACTGAGCATCCTCTTTCTTGGCCCCTGGGTGTCCGTTCAATTGCATTTTCTGGGAGAGGCTTTAGGGACCTCCTCTCCAGTTGCCATCTTGTCCTCCCTGCATATATCTTTTTGAATTAGTGGCTTGGATTTCTTCAAATAAATACCCAGAAGTGAGATTGCTCAGTCATAATGTAGTTTTACTTTAAAATTTTTGAGGCACCTCCAAATTGTTTTTCATAGTGGATGCACTAATGTTCAATCACACCAACAATGCAAGAGAGCTCCCTTTTCTTTACATTGTCCCCAACACTTGTAGTTTGTTGATTTATTGATGATAACCATTCTGAGAGATATGAGGTGATATCTCATTGTGGCTTTAATTTGCATTTCCCTGATGATTAGTGATGTTGGGAATCTTTTTCACATTTATATTGGTCTTTATATGTCTTCTTTGAAGAAATTTTCTTTTCAGTTTCTCTGTTCATTTTAAAAATGGAATTGTTTGTTTTTTTTAAATGTTGAGTTGTGTGAGTTCCTTATATATTTTGGATATGAACCCCTTATCAGATATGTCACTTGTGAGTATCTTCTTTCATTTAGAAGGTCTTCTTTTCATTGTCTTGACAAATTCTTTTGCTGTGCAAAACTTTTTAGTTTGAAGTACTTGCATTTGTTTATTTTTTGGTTTGTTTCTCTTGTCCAAGGACATATATCAGAAAAAAATATTAAGAACAATATCAGAGAGTTTACTGTTTATGTTTGTGCCTAGCAGTTTTATGCTTTTGTATCTCACATTTAAGTCTTTAATTCATTTTGAGTTTATTCTTGCATATGGTGTTAGTAGGTGGTCTATTTTTATGGTTTTGGCATATATCTGTATTTGTCCAGTTTTCCCAACACTATTTATCGGGCAGACTGTCTTTACCCCATTGTATGTTCTTGCTTACTTTTTTATAGATTAATTGACCATATGAGGGTGGCTTTATTTCTGGGTTTTCTATTCTGTTTAGTTGATCTATTTGTCTGTTTTTAAGCCAGTGCCATGCTGTTTTGATCACTGTAGCCTTGTAATATAGTTTGATATAAAATAGTGTAATACCTCCAGCTTTGTTCTCTTTCTCAGGATTTCCATGGCTATTTGGGGTTCTTTATGGTTTCATATAAATTTTAGAATTGTTCTAGTTCTGTAAAAAATGCCATTGATATTTTGATAGGGATTGCATTGAATTTTAAATTGTTATGAGTAGTGTGAATTTAAACAATCTGAATTATTCCTATCCATGAGCACAGTATATAAGGACTGTCCAGAAAAAATTGGCCAAAAGAACCTCTATTCTTCATATCACATGACTGGATCATTTCTGGGCAGCCCTTGTATACTTCCTATATATTTGTATCTTTGATTTCTTTCTAACATCTTATAATTTTCCATGTCCAGGTCTTTTATCTCCTTGGTTAAATTTATTTCTAGGTATTTTATTTTTTGATGTAATTGTAAATGGCATTATTTTCTCAATTTCTCTTTCTGATGACAGTTTTATTTCTTCCTTTCCAATTTGGATGCTTTTTATTTGTTTTTTCTTGTTTGACTGTTATGACCAGGACTTCCAGTAATATGTTGAATAAAAGTGCTAAAAGTGAACATCCTTGCTTTGATCCTGATTTTTAAAAAAATGCTTTTAGCTTTTCCCCATTGGTATAATGTTAGTTGTGGGTTTGTCGTATATGGTCTTTATATTATGTTGAGGTGTATTTTCTCTCTTCCTACTTCGCTGTGATTTTTACCATAAATAAATGCTGGATTTTGTCAAATGCTTTTTCTGTATCTATTAATACTATCATATGATTTTTATCATTTATTTTGTTTATGTGGTATATTACATTAATTGATTTGCAGATATTACACCAAACTTGTATACCAGAAATAATCCCATTTGATCATAGTATATGACCTTTTCAATATATTGGTGAATTTGCTTTGCTAATATTTTGTTGAGGAGGATTTTTGCATCTATGTTTGTTGGTGATATTGTCCTATAATTTCCTTCCTTCCATCCTTTTTTTTTTTTTTTTTTTGTAGTATCTTTGTCTACTTTTGGAATTAGGGTAATAATTGCCTCATTGAATGAGCTTGGGAGTCAGGCTTCCCTTAAATTTTTTGAAATAGTTTAAGAAGACTAGGTATTATTAATAACTTGCCTTTGAATGTTTGATAAAATTCACCTATGAAGCTATCCAGTACATAACTTTTGTTTGTGGAAATTTTTTGTTTTTATTACAGATTTTATTTTATTAGTAGTAACTGGACTGTTGATATTTTCTATGTCTTTTGGATTAAGTCTTTAAAGATTCTATGTTTCTAGAAATACATCCATTTTTTTCCAGTTTCTCCAATTTGTTGGCATGTAGTTGTTCATAGTATTTCCTGATAATTCCTTGTATTTCTGAGGTGTCAGTTGTCTCTTCTCTTTCATTTCTGATTTTGTTTATTTTGCTCCTCTTTCTTTTATGATGAATTTGATTAAAGATTTGTATCTTTTTCAAAGAACAAGCTCTTTGTTTCATCAATCTTTTGTATATTTTTTACACTCTATTTTATTTATTTTCACTCAGATCTTTATTATTTTCCATCTTCTACTTACTTTGGGCTTTGTTTGCTCTTCCCTTTGGTTAATTAGACTGATTATTTAAAAATTTTTCTTGTTTCTTGAGTTAGGCTTGTATTGCTATAAATTTCTTAGGACCACTTTCACTGTGTCTCATAAATTTGGGGTCATTGTGTTTTTATTTTTGTTTGTTCAAGATATATTTTTATTTCTTCCTTGGTCTAGTTGCTGACTCACTCATTATTTCATGTGTTTGTTTGTTTTTCAGCTTTTTTCTTGTAATTGCTTTCAAGTTTCATACCATTGTGGTCAGAGAAGATGTTAGGTATACTTTTAATCTTAAAACTATTGAGACTTGTTTTGTGGCCTGATATGTGGTTTATCTTTAAAAATGTTCTGTGTGCACTTGAAAAATGTATATGTTGCTGCTTTGCGATGAAATGCTTTAAAAATTTCAATTAAATCCATCTTCAGTGTGTCATTTAAGGCGACTGTTATCTTGTGGATTTTCTGTCTGGAAGATATGTTCATTGGTGTCAATGTGGTATTAAATTCCCCTACTATGGTTGTGTTACTGTTGATGTCTTCCTTTTTGTATTTATGGGCTTCTATCTTGAGTGCATAAATGTTTACAATGGCTATATCCTCTTGTTGGCTTCATCCCTTTATCATTATGTAATGTTCTTCTTTGTCTCTCACTGCAGCCTTTATTTTCAAGTCTAGTTTGTTTGATATAAGTATTGCTATCCCAGCTTTTTAAATTTATATTCACATAAAATATCTTTTTCCATTCCTTTACTTTTAGTCTGTGTGTGTTGATCAATCTGAAGTGTGTCTCTTGTAGGCAGCATATATATGGATCTTCTTTACTTATCTATTTAACTTCCCAATGTCTTTTTATTGGAATATTTAACCCATTTACATTTAAAATGATCATTGATAGGTACATAGTTATTGCCATTTTATTATTCATTTTATGATCCTTATTTATTTTTCCTTCTTTTTCTTAAAAATGTTTTCTTTAGGACAGGACCTAAGATGGCAATGAGAGAGGAAGATCCCTGAAACCTCTCCTGGAAAATACAATTGAACAATTTAGATCCAACATGGAAAACAATGAGTGGTATAGTCTCAGTTGAGAGATCCATGCATTGCAAGAAAACACCTGAAGGTAAGAGAAATGGGGTTGAACAGGAGAGGAGAAAGGGAGTGGAGCAGAGATGCAACTATGGAAAGTGACCCATGATTCAACTGGGAGCAGACAAAGGGAACTAGGAGAGAGCAAGGAAACACTGACTGAGGAACAACATGATCCTGGGCAGGTTGGGGGCTGACTGGTGAAAAGAGCGAAGGCAAGAGTAGCTGAAACCCTGTGAGGCTGTGGACCCAGCTGGGTGAGTTGGACCCAGCGTCAGCGCTAGGACCCCAGCCAAAGTGCTGCAGTCTGGGTTGGTCAGGGGCTGAACAAAACTGAACTCTCCTGGGGGAGAATAGGGCCCAACTACAGTGCTTCATGACCACGGTCACCTCTGGGTGAGTTTGAAACTGAAAACCAGCTGTTGTGGAAATGCTGACCAGAATAAAACATGATCCTGGGTGAAATGCAGGCTCAGAAGATGACACAAAAGCTGAATTGGAGGCATGCACTTGGGTCCTGAGGAACTTGATCACAGTCTGCTCCTGGCTTTCCCTGCACTGGCCACCCAGGCTTTCCTGATGAACAGACTGGTTTTGCAATGGAGTCAGCAATGAGATAAGCTACTTAAGGAAACAAAGCAGTTGCAGACAACACCACCCCTAAATCCAGGCATAAACCAGAAACACAGCCTGGCTGCTTCCCTTACTCTCTCACAAAACCCACCCCCTCCCCACCACAATGCCACCTAGTGTCTGTTCTACAGCCAGTTGGAAACCAGCCATAGAGCTAAGGAAAACTCCAAAACACAGGCACAACAGCTTTACCCTGCACTGATCTCAGAGGCATAGCACACCATCACCAAACACATTTTCCACACAAAAAAGGAGGCACATCAACACCAAAGTGACTGGATTAAAAAGAGGGAAGCCCACCTTGCCAGAAAGGTCCCAGAGATAGGAGTTCAAAGTAACTAAGAGAAAAATATTGGAAGATCCTACAGTGATACTGACTGATGGGAAGAGAAGGAAGGAAGGAAGGAAGGAAGGAAGGAAGGAAAGAAAGAAAGAAAGAAAGTGTTGCCTTACAATGGCCAAACAGTTTGTCCCCTCATGCGTTCCCCATGACATCCTAAGACAGGAGCTAACGTGGAGGCCATGCGGGCATAGAATATCTATGAGGCAGAACTGACCCTCTCTCGGGGATTCTGTTCCTCCCTCACTCACATACCTCACATCACCCTGTGTGGCCCCAGAGGATGGCTGGTTAGTCAGTGATGGGTAAGATTCCTCAAGGGAGGAACAATCTAAGACAAGCCCAGTCGTATAGGGGACATCAAAGAGAGCTTGGGCTCAACAGAGGTGAGGCATAGACTGTCACCCTCTCTGAGGTTAATCTTCTACCCCCTGGCTGCCTTGTGTCCCATGTTGCTCCAGTGATGACCTGATAGAACAATAGCAGTCATGCTTTCTTGGAGATGACTTGGATACTTAATTAACCCCCTGGGGTGGTTTCAGTACACTGAGTCCTTGGGGTTATATGTTCTCATAGAGACACAATGCATATTGGAACACAATGGGGACTTTCAGGAAAAGCAGTCTCCTAGGCAACATAACTCACAGACCATGGTAAAAACAGTTTCACTCCCTTGTATGTCCATCCATAAAAGCTATGCATTGGCCCAACTCAGGGCTCAGTCCACAAAGCTGGAGTCCCTTGGCCCCACTTGAAACATACTTTTGGCTACTGTCTTTCATCACTTTGCACCGCCTTTCCCTTTTTCCCACTGCCCATGTCGTGTGGGATGCAACAAGGAAGGAAGGAAGGAAGGAAGGAAGAAAGAAAGACAAACTTCTCTATATTTACCAGAAAAAAAGCCCTTATACCCAGAAAATGAAAAACATCAAATACAATGAGTACTTTAGAATTCAAACCTGCTCAGAAAGAAAATGAAAAATCTCCTGAAAATGAACTTATAGATCTGAAAATATATGATCTACATGACACAGAAGAGAGTTCAGAGTTAAAAGAAATGAAAAAACTCTACAAGAATGATCTGACTCCATTAGAAAGAACAATATGAAAATAATAGTTACAGCAGAAGGTTCAGAACAGGACTCTATAAAAAGCTTTCTCAAACAAATAGTAGGAGACAACTTTTAAAACCTATGGAAAGATCTGGAACCCTAAATTTAAGAAGAAAATATGTCCCCTAGCTACCTGGACCCCAACAGATCTTCTCCAAAGCACATTATACTAAAGATGTCAAAAATAAAAGACAAAGAGAATTCTCAAAGCAGCTAGGGGAAAATAATCTATAACCTTTAAAGGAAAACCCATCGGGCTATCATCAGACTTCTCAGTAGAAACTCTACAAGCCAAAGGGGAGGAAAATCAAACATTCACAATATTAGAAGAGAGCAACTTTCAGCCAATAATCATTCATTCAGCAAAATTATCCTTTAGGTATGAAGGAATAAAGACCACAGACATACAGAAGCTGAGAGAATTCTCCAGCACGAGGCCAACATTTCATTAAATACTGAAGGAGGCTATTCAATCTGATAAAAAAAATCAAAATAGATGAGGAGTTAAATGTGATGCTGTGAAGGAAGAGCAAGATGGCAACTGGAAAGGAGGACCCTAAAGCCTCTTCCAGAAAACACAATTGAATGGCCATTCAGGAGCCAAGAAAGAGAACTCTGAGTGACAGACACAACCACAGCTGAGAAATCCATGCATTACAAGGAAATACCTGAAGGTTGAAGAGAAGGGTTCAAGCGGGAGAGAGGGGAGGGAGCAGAGATGGATCATGACAGGACCCCATCGCTGCTGACTGTCCAGGAGCAGCAAAGTGCATGGGGTGGGAGAGGCTAAGAGGTGACAAGAGTGAAAGCTAGCAAAGTGGCAGAATGATGGGAGACCATGGAGGAGCCAGGCCTTAGAGCAGCGTGTTGGGAACAGAGCTTGGGAGCCAGCCTCTGAAGCTTTTAAGTAGCAAGAGGGCTAAGTGAGGAGTCTGAACAGCTGCAGGCTGAGGTGGGTCCCCAGAGACAGCACCTCAGCTCCCGGAGCCCTCGTGACCAACAGCATGTTTGTGCATGGTTCCTATGCAGGACCACGGTTCCTGTTCCAGGCCCACTACAGAGGTGAGCTGGCAGCCTTCACATGACTTGTGAGGTCATGCCCACGGATTTGTACTTGTGGTGTGCACACTCGCACATGGGCCCCTGAGGCCTACAAGCAGTGTGAACCTGCAGACTCTGTCCTGAATGGCTGGTTCCTTGAGCAGGTCTGGGAAGAAAGGTGGATTTGATAACATTTGCCACAGCTAGCAACAGCAGCCTTGGCCCACATCACCCAGCTTCCTCAGCAAAGGGCAGGAGGTGGAGCTGCCCCAGCGTGTTTTTGTTGGCATCTTCCCTCTCCTAGAGCATCCCCAACCAACTAACTAAATACAGGAAGAGGAGGGACCCTGGATAGATGCGCACCACCTCCAAACATGGCAGGAGACCAGAGATAAGAAATAAACAACTCCACTCTCTCCCAAAATTTGGCCCCCAGTGATACCTAGTGTCTGCCCTACAGCAAGCCACCACAAAAATACTAATCTGTTAAGATTAGTTGAACATAACACCCTCATGTCAAAGAGGAAGAACCCAGCAGACAGGATGAATTCCTTAAAAACTAAAACTCCTCAGAAAGAACATGAAATTTATCCAGAAGACAGCTTCTTAGACGTAGAAGTTTCTGAACTAAGAGACACAGAATTTAAAGTAGCCATTCTAAAGGTTCTGAGAGAAATGAAAACATACTGGCAGAACACCCTAGCTGAGATGAACGACCTAAGAAAATAAATCCATGAACAAAAGGAACAATTTAACAAAGAAATTCAAAACATAAGAAAAATCGATATGGAAATTTGAGAGATAACACAACAAAAAAAGTGAGAAATGAAATAACTACAATATGAAACAGGGCCAACCAGATGGAACAAAGAATTAGTGATATTAAAGATCAGAACATGGATTCATCTCAAAAAGAGGAAGAGAGGAAATATAAAACCAAAAGGATTGAAAGCACTCTGCAAGAACTATCCATCATGAGACAAAACAACATCAAGATAATAGGAATAGAAGAAGGAACAGCAGACTCAACAGAAAGCATACTCAAACAAATACTAGATGAGAACTTTCCAAACCTATGGAAAGATCTGGGACCCCAAATTCAAGAAGAAAACAGGTCCTCTAGATACCTGGATCCTAACAGATCTTCTCCAAGACACATGGTACTGAAGATGTAAAAAACTAAAGACAAAGAGACAATTCTCCAGGCATCCAGGGAAAAAAAGAATTATAACATTTAGAGGAAAACCCATCAGGCTGGCATCAGACTTCTCAACAAAAACTCTACCAGCCAAAAGGGAGTGGAATCAAATATTCAAAATTTTATTTTATTTTTTTAATTCATTTTTACTGTTAGACTTATTGGGGTGACATCTGTTAGCAATCAAAATTTTAAAAGAGAAAATCTTCCAGCCAAGAATAAATTATCCAGCAAAATTATCTTTCAGATATGAAGGTGGAATAAAGACCTTCTCAGACACACAGAAGCTGAGGGAATTTGCTAGCACGAGGCCAGCACTCCAAGAAATACTGAAGGAGGCTCTTTGACCTGAAACAAAATATCAGGAAAAATGGAATAGAGTTGGGGTAGCAAAAAAGAAACAAAAAACAAACAAACAAACAAAAAGTAATGGTCACAGCCAATTCTCACATATCGATCATCACTCTAAATGTTAATGGACTGAACTCACCAATAAAAAGACACAGAGTAACAGACTGGATTAAAAAACAAAACCCATCCATATGCTGTCTCCAAGAGACACACCTCAGCCATAAGGACAAACACAGTCTCAGAGTGAAAAGATGGGAAACAATACTCCAAGCAAATGGTGACCAGAGAAAAGCAGGAGTTGCCATAGTGATATTTGATGAAATAAACTTCTTAAAAAAAGATAGCAAGAGACAAAGATGAACATTACATTATGATAAAGGCACAATACAACAAGAAGAAGATTTGACATTAATTAATACATATGCTTCCAACCAGGAAGCACCAAAATATACAAAGCAAACTGCTAACAGATCTGAAAGGGGAAACTGACAAAAACAAAATCATTGTGGGAGACTTAAACATCCCACTAACAGCCATGGACAGATCACCCAAACAGAAAATAAATAAGAAAATATCAACTCTACATGACTCATTACAGCATGGATATGATTGACATTTACATTTACAGGACAATTCATCCAGCAAAAAGAGACTACACCTTCTTTTCTAGTGCACATGGAACATTCTCAAGGATAGACCATTTGTTGGGACATAAAAATGGCCTCAGCAAATTCAAGAAACTCAAAATCATACCAAGTGTATTCTCAAACCACAGAGCTTTAAAATTGGAGACCAACTGTAAAAGGAAAGCAGAAAAAAACCACATATACATGGAGATTAAACAACATCTTATTTAAAAATGACTGGATAAAAGAACAAATGAAAGACCAGATTAAAAAATATATAGAAACTAATGACAATGAAAATACAATGTATCAGAATCACAGCGAAAGTGGTAATAAGAGGGAAACTTATATTATTACAGGCCTATCTTAAGAAACAAGAAAACTCACAAGTAAACACCTTAGCATCTTAAAGAAATAGAAAAAGAAGAGCAGATAAAACCCAAAGTCAGCAGAAGGAAAGAAATAATAAAATTAAAGGAGACCAATTAGAGAACAGAAGGGCAATAGAAAAAATTAATATTATGAAGAGCTGCTTCTTTGAGAAAGTCAACAAAATTGAGAAACCGCTGTCTAGACAAATCAAAGGATGAAAGGATATGACACAAATATCCAAAATTAGAAATGAAAGGGGAGAAATTACCACTGATGCCACAGAAATATGAAGGATTATAACAAAATATTATGAAGAGCTTTATGCCACTAAATTTAACAACCTTGAAGAAATGGACAAGTTTTTAGAGACTTATAGCCTATCTAGACAGAACCAAGATGAACTGGATAATCTAAATAGACCAATCAATAGCAATGAGATTGAAATGATTACCCATATTCTCCCTAAAGGCAAAAGCCCTGGACCAGATGGTCTTACTAATGAGTTCTACCAGGTATTTAAAGAAAAATTGACGCTTACCCACCTCAGACTCTTTTAAAAAATTGAAGAGGAAGCAATATTTCCTAACTCATTCTATGAGGCCAACATTACCCTAATACCAAAGCTTGGTAGAGACAACACAAAAAAAGAAAACTATAGACCAATATCTTTGATGAACACATATGCAAAAATCCTAAACAAAGTATTAGTTAATAGAATACAACAATACATCAAAAAGATTATACATCACGATCATCCCAGGAACACAAGTAAGGTTCAACTTATGAAAATCAATCAATGTGATACACCACATAAATAAAATAAAATATAAAGACCATATGGTCATATCAATTGATGCAGAAAAAGCATTTGGCAAGAGATATTCACTTAAAATACAAATACTGAGTAAAATGGGTATAGAAAGAAAGTACCTCAACATAATAAAGGCCATATATGACAAACCCTCAGCTAATATCATACTAAATGGTGAAAAGCTGAAACTCATTCCTCTAAAATAAGGAAAAACTCAGGGATGCCCCTGTCACCACTGCTATTCAATATAGTATTGGAAGTTCTAGCCAGAGTGATCAGGCAAGAGAAAGGATTTAAAGGTATCCAAATTGGGAGAGAAGAAAACTCTCACTATGTACACTTGGCATGATCTTTTATATAGAAAATTTCAAAGACTCTATCGCATGACCCCTTTGGGGGTTGAATGACCCTTTCACAGGCATCGCCTAAGACCATCGGAAAACATATTTCTGATGGTCTTAGGAACCGAGACACCACTCCTCTATCCATCTCCAGGAGGGTCCGCTCACATGCAGATATGCCCACATACGAGTACCCAGCATGATGAGATCACCACGCCAACCCCATCACATACACCCTGTACAAATACAGGTGTATGTGACAGGGTTGGCACCATAATGCACTTATGCAGACCAGTCACACATGTGTAGAGAGCAGCTACCAATAATTTTATGGTTGGTGGCCACCACAACATGAGGAACTGTATTAAAGTGTTCTGGCATTAAGAAGGTTGATAACCACTGCTCTATCAGAAAAATATTAGAACAATAAATTAATACAGTATAGTTCAAGATATAAAATCAATGTAGAACAGTCAAATGCATTTCTATGTACAAACAACAAATCTTCAGGAAAAAAAATGAGAGAATCAATATCTTTTGCAATTGCAACAAAAAGAATAAAATACCTGGGAATTAACTTAGCAAAGAACATGAGAGACTTATACACTGAAAACTGTAAGACATTATTAAAAGAAATTGAAGAGGACACAAGAAATGAAAAGATTTGCAATGATTACAGTGGCTTCTCTCACTTAATGACTAGTATACCTCCTCAGGCTATTTAGTCTCATTGATCTTTCTGAAATAATTTGATACTTTAGAGTTATTGAATTTAATAAAAAATCATGTCACACACACACATACACACAAAAAAGAAATGAAAAGATATTTTGGGTGCATGGATCAAAAGACTTAACCTTGTTAATGGTTATCGACCAAATAAATATACAGATTTAATGGAATTTCTACCAAAATTCCACCAAAATTCTTTCATGGAATAGACAAAAAAAAATTATAAGATTTTTATAAAACCCCTAAAGACCTCAAATAGCCAAAGCAATCCTATATAAAAAGAATAAGTCTGGCAGTATCATGCTCCCTAATTTCAAATTATACTACAAAGCATCAATTATCAAAACAGCTTGGTATTGGCAGAAAAAGACACACACAGAAATGGAACAGAATAAAAAACACAGAAGTAAATTCACAAATAAATGGACAAATAATTTTTGATAAAGTAGTGAAAAATATACAATGGGGTGTAGAAAGCCTCTAATGGATAGTGCTGGGAAAATTGGAAAGCTAAGTGCAAAAGAATAGATAGGAACTGTGAAATGTCACCATATACTAAAATTAATTCAAAATGAATTAAAGACCTCCACATAAGGCCCAAAACAATAAACACTATAGAAGAAAACATTAGTACTAAACTTATAGATGTTGGGCTCAAGGAGTATTTCATGAACTTGACCTCAAAGGCAAGGGAAATAAAAACATAATAAATTGATGTGGAGAATGTCATGCTAAGTGAAATAAGGCAGATAGAAAAAACCAAGAACCATATGTCTTCACTCATATGTGGAATATAAAACTGAAAGCAAAAAAGGAGCAAAAACAAATGAATACAGTCAATAGTTTAGCAGTTACCTGAGGGCAAGGTGGGAGGGGCTTGGACAGGAGGGAGGGAGGGTGCAGGAGAAGAGGGTGTGAGAGTCAAATATATGGTGATGGAAAGAACTGACACTGAGTTGTGAACAAATAATGCAACACATAGATGATGTATTGTACACCTGAAACCTATGTAATTCTTGATAATCAATGTCACCCTAATAAGTCTAACAATAAAAAAATAGATAAATAAATGAGACTATACCAAACTAAAAAGCTTCTGCACAGCAAAAGAAACCATCAACAAAGCCATGAAAATCCCAACTGAATGGGAGAAAATATTTGCAAACAATGCATCTGATAAGGGACTAATATCTTAAATATATACAGAACTAGCACAACTCAACAACAAGAAAACAAACAACCCAAATAAAAAGTGGGTAGAGGACCTGAATAAACACTTCACCTGTGAAGACATACAAATGGCCAACAGACATATGAAAAAATGCTCAACATTATTAGCTATTAGGGAAATGCAAATTAAAACCACAATGAGATACTACCTCACATCTGTGAAAATTGCTGTTATCAACAAGACAAGGAATATTAAGTGCTGTAGAAGCTGTGGAGAAAGAGGAACACACATTGTTGGTGGGAATGCAAATTGGTGAAACCGCTATAGAGGACAGTGTGGAGGTTCCTCAGAAAATTAGGAATGGAGATATCATATGACCTGGCAATTCTCCTGAGTATTTACCCCCAAAATTTAAAAACCTTTGTCTGCAAAGACTTATTTACCCCAATATTTATCATAGCACTGTTTATAGTGGTCAAGTCATGGAAACAACCAAAGTGCCCTTTGATAGATGATTGGATAAGAACCTGTAGTACATATACAAATGGAATATTATTACTCAGCTATAAGAAAAGATAAAACACTGCCCTTTGAGACAAAAATGCATGGACCTTGATAGCATCATGCTAAGTGCAATAAGGTAGACAGAAAAAAACAAGAACCATATGACTTCACTCATATATGGAATATAAAACTGAAAGCAACAAAGAAACAAAAAGTTGTGGACACAGTTAATAGCTCAATGGTTACCTGAGAGTAAGGTGGTGAAGATGAAAGAAGAAGGTGGGAGAGTCAAATATCTGGTTATGGAAAGAGAACTGACTCTTTCACACAACACACAACACAACACATAGATGATGCTCTGTAGAATTGTACACCTGGAACCTATGCAATTTTTGCTAACGAGTGTCATTCTAATAAATTTAACAATAAAAAGTATATTTTTTAAGAATTTCTTATAATATTGTTTGTGTGGTAATGAACTTCTTTAGCTCTTTTTTGTCTCGGAAATTCTTTATCTGTCCTTCAATTTTAAATGATAGCCTTGTTGGATAGAATAGTCTTGGTTGAAGATCCTTGTTTTTCATTATTTTGAATATTTCATGCCAATTTCTTCTCATCTGCAAAGTTTCTGTTGCAAAATCATCTGGACAGCCTTGTGGGAGCTCCTGGTAACTCCTTTTCTCTTGATGCTTTTAAGATACTTTCTATTTTTAATTTGCTGTTTATATTATGAGGTCCTGGTGTGGGCCTGTTTGGGTTCATCTTGTTTGGGACTCTGCACTTCCTAAGTTCATATGTCTATTTCCTTCACCAGATTAGGGAAGTTTTGTCATTACTTTTTAAAGTAGGTTTTCAATTTTTTTTTTATCTCTGTCTTCTTCTGATATCCCTATGATGGAAATATTGTTATGCTTGATGTTGTTTCAGAAGTTTCTTAAACTGTTCCCACTTAAAATCCTTTTGTTAATTTTTTTATTTTTCTGCTTTGATTTACTATTTTCTGCAATTTGTCTTCTAAATTGCTAATTCAACCCTTGGCTTCATCTAATCCACTGTTGATTTCCTCTAATGTATTTTTCATTTCAGTTATTATATTCTTTATTTATGACTTTAAAAATCTTTTTTATCTCCATTTTTATGTTTCTGATCTTTTTATTCAAGTTCTCACTGAGACCATTTAGCATCCTTGTAACCGGTGTTTTGAACTCTGTCTCTGGTATGTTGGTTGCCTCCATTTTGTTTAGTTCTTTTTCTCGATCTTACTCTGATCTTTCATTGGGATGTATTTCCTGTATCTCTATTTTGGCTGCTTCCCTGTGTTTGTTTCCAGGTATTAGGTAGATCTGCCACATTGGTCTTGGCAGAGTGGCCTTTATGTAGTACATGTCCTATGGGGCCCAGTGACACAGTCCCCCTGTTCACCTGAATTGTGTGCTGCAGGAGTGTCTCTTGTGTGGATTGTATATGCCCTCATGTTGTAATTGAGCCTTGATTGCTTTTGGCACATTAGTGGTGGGATTGACCCTCAGGCTGAGTAGCTGTAAGGAATGGCCACAACCTCAGTGTAAAAGCTGAGGTGCAGGGCCTGACCCAAAAAGCAAGATTTGCCCCATTGGGCTCTGGTGCCTGCTGAATTTACCCTATGTGTGTGCTGCTGGTGGGGCTAATTGGGTGGTGCTCTGTTATGGTCTTAAGCTGGCCTGTGGTTGTGTTATTTCTGGTGCTTCTTCAGAGGGGCTTTTTTGGAAGTCAAAGTCAGTCACTGCTTGTGACTGGCCTGGGGTTTCCTGGTAGGAACTACAAAGAATCACAATTGGCTGCTGCCTGTGCTGGACCTAGAGACATGTGGGAGAGGTTATGTTGTGATCCTAGGTGAGCTACCATCTGTACTGGGCCTGGGATAACTCAGCAAAAGACCCACAGCACCCTTAAGTCTGCTGCTGCCTGCTGACTACTCATAAGCCTCAGCTGCTGAAAGAGCCTCAGGCGGTACATGGGTTGGGTGAGGCAGGGTCCAAGATGGGGTGAATGGTATTCACCAGGTTAATACAGATACAGGTTTGGTGCCAGTGCTCAACCTGGGGCTACTCAGCAAAAGGCTAAGGGCACACCTAAGCAATCCAGCACATGCCTGGGGCCTGTGGACCCATGAGAGTTGTCCCAGAAAGACTATAGCATCTACCAATGTCAGCTACCCACCACCAAAATAGCCTCATGTAGTGCATGGTGTCTCAAAAAATCACCAGGGTGGAGTGAGTAGAGTTCACCAGGCCAATGAAGATTCCTATTTTGCCATGTGTGTGTGGCGTGGGCGGGGGGTACTTAATATAGGAAAGATGGAACTTTCCCACTTCAGGGAAAGAGGGTTCAACACAAGGAAGATGGCACCTATTTACTGGCTATGTGGGAGGAGGGCTCAACATAGAGAAAAAGGTAGCTGTCCTTTCAGCCCCCGCTCTGAAGTCACACAACTTAGTCTTTCTCTGTATGTCTCTGGCACCTTTTGAGCCACCTGTCCCTCCACTGGAGCCCAGGGTAAATGCCTGGGAGTGAGAGAGTCTGTGCATGGTGTTTTTAATATGCTGCCTGGGTTTCTAACTGCCTTCCATCTCACCCAGAAGGTTAGGATCCCTGCTGATTTTCGTGGATAGATGTTGGGGAGATTCTGCTTCTGGCACTGCTGCTCCAAGCTGAAGAGCCTGATGTAGGCTGGGACTCCTCCCTCCTCAGTGGAAACCTCTGCAGCTGAGATATTTCTCCCAATTTTTAACCACACATGGGAGTGGGACCAGCTCATTTCATGTCTCTGCCCCTTTTACCGGTTTGGACGAGACTTCTTCTGTATACTTTTTGTTACAAGGGAAGGTCATTAAATTTGTGGAATGGGTGGTTTATTGGAGTGATGGGCATACTAGTGCACACAGTTTGATTGTGTGACTTATGGTTAGTGTATGTGCCAAGTTTCAGCCTACTTGCTTCAGTCACCAAAGAAGCATGTCAAATGTGAAGGAATCTCCAATGAATAAAATTGAATTTCACACCATCCTTAAGTTCCTCACAAACTAAAGAAAAACACTCTGAATCATTTTGGAAAAGATGTTAGTGGTTTATGGTGACTGTTGTCCTGGGAAATCCATGGTTTACAAGTGACATAGCCTTTCCAAGCAAGGCAGAGAGTCGATTGAAGACATAGGCTGACCATATGCACCATTTAAAATTGGGCAATACAGTATTTTTTTTCATATTTCCTGACCATTCCATCATTTTAATATAAATGTTAATTTTGTCCTTTTTTTTAATTAAAAATGGAACACAGGTTGTTTATCATAAGGCTCTATGCTAATCAATGTATGCAATAAAACTACTAATGTAACAAAAGAGGAATTTCCATTTATTCAGTCAGGGCCAGGCTTCTTGAGCTAGCAAGGATCAAATGCCATCCACTTGCTTGTCTTCAGGGGCAGGGAATTCAAGAGGCATCTATAAGCCCCATTCAGTGCATGGGAGCTAGCAGGGTCCTGATACAAACTACTGAACAGGTTAAACTGGCTGTTTGCTTCCATCAGGCTAGGAGTGTGGAAAACAGTGACTGTGAATCTTATGGTTAGTTCTACCATAATTCTGCCCATAGAGATTCTTTCTACTCTACATTCAGACTTTTCAGACTTATATTTCAGTTCAACAGGCTGTTAGCTATTTTTTTTATATTACAACAGAATTCTACAGTGAGACATTAGCATATATTGGCTTGTGATAGCAGTTGGGGTGTTCATTCCTTTCTTTTTTTTTTTTTTGGTGTATGTTTATGGTCAGATGTTTTACAGTCTGGCCACTGTAGTCCTGTAGTCCTGCATTAGAGTGGTCAGTGTGGCATGCTGTAAAAATAATTTTTTTAATGGCTCATTTCATGAGTATTTTATTGATATATGCAAGAGATCAAGTGTCTATGTTCCAAACTTGTATTAGTTTAATTGAAAAAGATAATATTTCAGCCACAGAAGTAGCCATAAACATTGAAAATCTTATAAATAATAGAGTCCAGATAAAGATAAGTGTTTATAACTACTGATGTAAAAAATCAAAGGAAAAACAACAGAAAATATTAGTAGATTCAGGAGAAATTAATGAGGGTAAGTTTTTTGAAGTAGTTGAGAATTAATATGAAATCAGCTTAAAATATATCAACAAGTGGCAGTGTAATGTAGGAAACACTGAGAAGTTCAAGTAGATGCTACTAAGGAATGCATCTGAATGGAAAGAAATATAGGACGGCCTGTATTAAGAACTCATCAAACACACAGAAACAGAAAACACTCATGTATTTGATCAGTGGATCCTCATAAAAAACTACAGTTGTGAGGTAGTTGGATATACAGAATAAAGAAAACATTCCTGTATCTGATAAATGGGTAAAGATGTTTTTCTGAAATAAGCAAAAAATGCCTAGGTTTTCTAGACTTTTGTCTTCCAAGAAGTACAGCACCTGTCAAGAGAATATTTTCTGTTATGAAACAGAAAATATTGGTAAAGGAGAAATCTAGATTAAGTGTTGAGACAATGAGAGCTATGTTAGCTATTTAACAAAACTGTGTTATTAAGTGTGAGAAGTTTTATAATAAGGTGTTGAAAGACCAAAATTTGCTGAGAAAGATAATTTCATTGGAGAACTATTCATAGTACAATTGTGAAATACAGTCATCTTCTACATCTATCTAAATTTTTGTATGAGTTTTGTCACAGAAAAACAATTATTAACTCAATGTGTTCATGTAATAAAACTTTTGTTATAATCTTACTTTTCCATGAATATAAAATATTACATAATACTGTCCCACATTTTGTCATTGCATTACCCCATTTTTGTCTCAAAAATATATAGTCAGCCTAGTTTATTCATTTATATTCATATATAATATTGGTCTGTGTGGTTTTTTTCTCCTATTTTGATAGTTCTGGCTGTGGTATAAGTGCAATACTGTCTCACAGAATGAGTTCAAAAGTGTTTCCTCTTTTTCTATATTTTGGATTAGTTTGAGAATTATTTTCTAAACATTTGGTAGAATTCACCAGCCACGTCATCTTATCTTGGCCTTTTACTTATTGAAAGTTTTTTTATTACCAACTCAGCCTCTTCACTTGTTATAAGTTTATTCATATTTTCTTTTTTTTTTCTATATTTTTTTAAAATTCACTTTTATTGTTAGACTTATTGGGGTGACATCTGTTAGCAAGGATTACATAGGTTTCAGGCATACAATTCTACAGTGCATTGTCAACTTGATGTATAATAAGTTCACCACCTAATGTGACTTCTCTTTCCATCACCTTATATTTAGCTTCCCCCCTCCTCTCACACCCCCTCCCATTTGCACCCTCCCTAACCCACTCGTCCCCAAATAAACATTAAACTATTGATTGTATCCATGGGTTATTTGTTCATTTCTTTTTTTCTTTGCTTTCAGTTTTATATTCCACATACGAGTGAAGTCATACAGTTCCTTGTTTTTTCTATCTGGCTTATTTCCCTAAGCATGATGATCTCCAGGTCCATCCATTTTGTTGCAAATGGCAATATTTCATCTTTTCTTACAGCTGAGTAATATTCCATTGTGTATATGTACCACAGCTTCTTTATCCAGTCATCTGTCGTAGGGCACTTTGGTAGTTCCCATGTTTTGGCCACTGTGAACAGCGCTGCAATGAATATTGTGGTACATAAGTCTTTGCGGACAAAGGTTTTCAAGACCTTTGGGTAGATCCCCAGAAGGGAGATTGCTGGGTCAAATGGTAGCTCCATTCCCAATTTTCTGAGGAAACTCCACACTGTCTTCCACAGTGGTTGTACCAGTTTCTGCCCCCACAAGCAGTGTATCAGAGTTCCTCTTTCTCCACATCCTCTCCAGCACTTGTTATTCCTTGTCTTGTTGATAACAGCCATCTAACAGGTGTGAGGTGGTATTTCATTGTGGTTTTGATTTGCATTTCCCTGATAGCTAAGGAGGATGGGCATTTTTTCCTATGTCTGCTGGCCATTTGTATTTCTTTGTGGGAGAAGTGTCTGTTTAGTTCTTCTGCTCACTTTTCTTTTCTTTCTTTTTTTTTTTAATTCATTTTTATTGTTAGACTTATTGGGGTGACATCTGTTAGCAAGGATTACATAGGTTTCAGGCATACAATTCTACAGTGCATTGTCAACTTGATGTATAATAAGTTCACCACCTAATGTGACTTCTCTTTCCATCACCTTATATTTAGCTTCACCCCCTCCTCTCCCACCCCCTCCCCTTTCTCC
>PVJL010003926.1:0-78961 GCA_004026885.1 Lyroderma lyra
AATAAGCCAGACAGAAAAAACAAAGAACTGCATGATTTCACTCATATGCAGAATATAAAACTGAAAGCAAAGAAAAAAAGAAATGAACAAACAAATAACCCATGGACACAATCAATAGTTTAATGTTTATTTGGGGACGAGTGGGTTAGGGAGGGGAGAAAGGGGAGGGGGTGGGAGAGGAGGGGGGGAAGCTAAATATCAGGTGATGGAAAGAGAACTCACATTAGGTGGTGAACTTATTATACAACAAGTTGACAATGCACTGTAGAACTGTAAGCCTGAAACCTATGTAATCCTTGCTAACAGATGTCACCCCAATAAGTCTAACAATAAAAATGAATTAAAAAAAATAAAAAAATAAAATCGGTTTTGTACATATTAAGGAACTATAGTAAGTAAAGATTATAAAATCTGAAATTGTAAATTTTATCATTTATAATAGTAAAATAAAAGTGGAAACACCCTTAATATCTAATAATAGGAAATGATTAAATAAATATATGTGATATAGTATATATGTAAAATTGTATATGCGTATCATAGCCCCATGTATAATAAATTGCCACTTAGCTATTAAATAGTTAAGTAGTTTGGGGATAAAAAAATGATTATAACAAGTTTTAACAGGGAGGTATAAAATTATATATACATAAAAGCAATGAGTTATTGGAAATCAGTGCATCAATCAATGAAAACTGTGATAACATTATATTGCAGTTTCTACATTTAAAAAAATTCTTGCAGTAACTATTTTTAAATAACAAACTAGGAGTACTTTAAAATATGCAGGAATATGAAATAATTTTTAAAAATCACTTTTGAAATGTAAGAATGGAGAAAGAAAAAGAACCTAGGACAGGTGGGACAAATAGAAAGCAAATAATATGGTAGATTAAAATAAGAATAACTACATTAAATGTAAGTGAAGTAGATTTGACTTAAAGATGTGAATTCTCGGCCATGCTAAAAGTAAAAGAATGACAAGAAATGTCCCATGCAAACATAACCAAAAATTCTGGAGCTGAAAAACTCAATGAATGAGATGAGGACTGCATTATATGTAATTGGAAATAGAGCAGACATGATGGAAGAGAGAATTAGTGAGTTTGAAAACAGAAATCTAGAAATGGTTAAGGTGGGAGAGAGAAGAGTTTGTTAAAAATGAAAGAACTGTATGAGAACTACCTGATTCCATTAGAACAAGCAACATAAAGATAAAATGAATCCCAGAAGGTGAAGAGAAGGGAACTGAGAACCTGTTCAAAGTAATAATTGATGAGAACTCACATTGAGGGAAGGATCTGGACCTTCAAGTACAAGAAGCTACCAGACACCAAATTATCTCAATGCAAAAAGACTTTCTTCAAGACACATTACATTAAAACTGTCAAAAGTCCACGATAAATAGTTCTCAAGGCAGCCAGGGGAAACAAAAGACAGAAATTTACAAAAATAAAATAAAATAAATAGATAAAATAAAAGAGGGTGGTGTGACAGTCAATATATTGACAAAGAGAAACCACCAGCCAAGACTAGTATTTCCAGCAAAGTTATCCTTTAGATATATATAGAAATAAAGACTGTCCTAAACAAACCAAAGCTGATGGAATTTACTACCACAAGACCTGCATTACAAAAACTGTTTAAAGGGATTCTGCTACCAGGAACAAAAAGACAAAATATACAAAAAGTTGAGTAAAGTAATAAAAGACCGATAGAAGCAGGAAATTGCTACCCTATTTCAGAATAGTGTATTAAACAATTATAAATGGTAAAGGAGGTGAAAAAGCATTAAAACATAATAGTAGCTATGACACTTTGGTAATGAACAGACAATATAAAATGGTTAATTTGTGAAAACAAAAGCAAAAAGAGGTGGAGGAAAAGGACTGAACTTGTCTAGGTGAATGAAGATACGATGCTGTCTGAAAAATAAAAGTGATTTTTAAAATATATGAGGCATTTTATACAAACCTCATGATAACCACAAATAAAACTCCAGAGCTGAGACACAAAACATTTTTAAAAAGAAAGAAAGAAAGAAAGAAACAAAAACATCCTGGGAAATCACCAAACTAAACTAGCAGACAGAAACACAAGGGAAAAGAAACAATACAGATACAGAACAACTAAGAAACAAAGATAAAATGATTTTAGTAAGTCCTCATATCAATAAGCATTCTAAATGTAAATAGACTGAATACATTAATTAAAAGGCACAGAGTAGCTGGATGAATTAAAAAACAAGACCAAATTATGTGCTGTCTTCAACAGACCCATGTGAGTTCCAAAGACATAGTGTCAAAAGTGAAGGGCGACAGGTAAAACTCAAAGCAAATGGCATTCAGAGAAAAACAAGTGTAGCTATACTTAAGTCAGACAAAACAGATTTCAGACAAAAAAGGTAACAAGAGACAAAGATGGACATTTTATAATGATAAAAGTGACAATCCATAGGAAGACATTACATTTATTAATAATAATATATATATTATTAATATAAAACAATTAACAGAACTAAAGAGTGAAACTGACAATAATACTATAATAATAGGAGACTTTAATACCCGACTTGTACCAATAGGTAGAACATCCACATAGGAAGTTAACAAGGAAACATTAGCCTTAAATAACACATTAGACCGGGTGGACTTATAAATACTTATTTAATAGAACTTTTCATCCCACTGTGAGTATACACATTCTTCTCAAGTACACAATGGGATTTTCTCAAGATAGACCATATATTGGGACACAACACAAGTCTATTATTTATGAAGACTGAAATCACACCAAATATATTTTCTCACAACAGTGGTATAAAACTAGAAATCAACTAGAAGCCTAAATCGGGAAAAATCACAATTATGTAAAGATTAAACGACATCTTACAACTATTGGGTCAAAGAAGAAATACAAGAAGAAATTAAAAGATACATAAAGAGAAATGGAAAAGAAAATGTTATACCAAAATTTTTGGAATACAGCAAAAATGGAACTAAGAAGGAAATTCAAAGCAATATATACCTACCTCGAGAAACAAAAATAATCCCAAATAACCAATCTGGCATTAAACCTTAAGTAACTAGAAAAATAAAAATCTTAGCCCAAAGGCTAAGAAATGAAAAGGAATAAGTTACAATGGCTACCACAGAAATAAAAAGTATTATATAAGAATACTATAAAATGCTATACGCCACCAAATTCAATAACCTAGAAGAAATGGACAAATTCTCAGAAATAACCTTCTTAGACTGAATCATGAAAAATATTTTAAAAATTGTGAAAAATCAAGAAATGGAAACAGTAATCAAAAACCACCTAGAAAATAAAAGTCCGAGAACAGAAGGCTTCAGTGGTGAATTCTACCAAATATCCAAAGATGATTTAGTAACTATCTGTGTCACACTATTCCCAAAAAGTTGAAGAGGAGGGAATTCTCCCTCACCCATTTCATAAAGCCAACATTGCCCTCTTACCAAAAACAGCCAAGGACATCACAAAAAAATGAAAATCACAGGCCAATATCTCTGATGAACACAGATGCAAAAATCCCTCACAAAATACTCACAAATTGGATACAACAATATGTTAAAAGAATCATACATCACAACCAAGTTGGGTTCATTCCAGGGATGCTACAATGCTTCATCCACCAATCAATCAAGGCGGTACACCACATTAAGAAAATGTAAGGTAAAAATCATATGATTATCTCATTAAATGTAGAAAAAGCATTTGACAAGATACAAAACCATTTATGATAACAATTCAATAAAATAGTTACAGAAGGAAAGTACCTCAACATAATAAAGACCATGTGTGACAAACCCTCAAGAACAAAACGAGAATGCCCACTCTTGTCCTTTTCATTCAATGTAATGCTGAAAATTCTAGCCAGAGCAATTAAATGAGGAAAAGAAATAAAAGGCATCCAAATTGTAAAACTCTGACTACTTGCAGATGACATGACTTTATATATAGAAAACTCTAAAATTTAACAAAATTACTATTAGAAATAATAAATGAATACAGTGGAGTTGCAGAATACAAAATCAGAGTACAAAAATCTGTTGTCTTTCTATGTACTAATAATGAAATACCAGAAAGAGAAATAAATAAAAATAATCTCAATTCCCTTTACAATCACAACAAAAAGAATACTATACCTAGAATTAAACTTTACAAAAGAGGTAAAGAACCTATATGCTGGAAACTATAAGTCATTGTTGAAATATATTGAAGAAGACACAAAGATATGGAAAGATATTCTGCATTCATCGATTAGAAGAATTAACATTGCTTTCGGTAATATGGATATTTTGACAAAATACAGATTCAATGCAATCTCTACAAAAACTTCATTGGTGTTATTCACAGAAATAGGACAAAAAAATTACTCAAATTTGTTTGGAATTACAAAAATATCCCAAGTAGCCAAAGCAATCCTGAGGAAAAAAAATCAAGCTAGAGGTACCACTCCTTGATTTCCAACTATACTACAAAGCTATAGTAATCAAAAGAGTGTGGCATTGGCAGAGAGACTGACACACAGACCAATAGAACAGAGTTGAGAGCCCAGAAATAAACCTATATACATATATGGGCAAGTAATTTATAACAAAGGAACCAAGAATATACAATGGAGAAAAGAAAGTTTCTTCAATAGTGGTTCTGGGAAAACTGTACAGCCATGTGCAAAATAATGAAACTAGACCACTATCTTACCTCACAAAAATTAACTGAAAATGGATTAAAGACTGGAATGTAAGACCTGAAGCAATAAAATACATAAAACAAGCACCAAGCTTATGAACATTGGTCTTGAGGTGTTTTTGTGAATTTGACATCAAAGGCAAAAGAAGTAAAATAAAAAATAAATGAATGGGACTATATCAAAAGCTTCTGCACAGCAAAAGAAACCATCAACAAAACAAAGAGACATCCAACTGAATGGAAGAAGATATTTGCAAATGATACTTCTGATAAGGGGCTAATATCCAAAATATATAAAGAACTTATACAACTCAAAACACAGAGCAGCAAATAATTTGATTAACAAATAGGCAGAGGACCAGAACAAATATTTCTCCAAGGAAGACTTATAGCTGGCCAAGAGACATATGAAAATATGTTCAATGTCACTAATTACTAGAGAAATGCAAATCAAAACCACAATGAGATATTACCTTACACCTGTTAGAATGACTGTCATCAAAAAGACAAGAGATGACAAATATTTATGAGGATGTAGAGGAAAGGGAGCTCTCATGCACTGTTGGTACAAATATAAATTGATGCAGCCACTATGGAAACAGTATGGAGATTCATTTAAAAGTTAAAAATACAACTACTATATGACCCAGCAATTCCTCTCTTGGATATATAATCCCCAAAATACAAAAATGCTAATTTGTTAAGATATGTACTCCTATAGTCTTTGCAGCATTATTCACAATGTTACAAAGATACAATTTTATTTACCTTATTTACAACTTGGAAACCAGCTAAGTGTCTGTCAGTGGATGGTTGGGTGATGAAGATGTGTTATATATAAGTATAAATATACAGTGGAACACTATTTAGCCATAAAAAATTATGAAATATTTGGTATGACAAAATGGATAGTGAAAGAATTTTGCTAAGTGTTATCAGTCTGACAGAAAAGGACAAAAACCATATGATTTCACTCATATGTAGAATAGAAAAGAAAAGAGTAACAAACCATCTGACCAAACCAACAAAAACAAATTTGGGGAAGGGTGAATTGGGCAAATAGGGTCAAATACATGGTAAAGTAATATATATACACAAATATATGTATATTCTATTATGTGCTCACCACCGTAGACTTTGAGTGGTGAGCACAAAATACAGTATACAGATATCAAATTATAATTTGTGCACCTGAAATTTATATGTTATTCATCAATGTTACCTCAATACATTTAATTTTTAAAAGGAGGACAAGCACTTATTATCAGGCATTTGAATGTGAACCTAACACTTAGAACTTTTTAACATTAATATAACAAAGAGTCTATATTCACAACATATAACGAACCCTATGAATATATAACAAAATGGCAGAAAACCCAATAAAAGATTAGGTACTACTAGGCTAGAACAGTCATGTCACCAACAAAGTATAGCCAAATTGTTCTAAACATGAAAAAGTACTCAATTTTATAAATAATCAGGAAAATGCAAATTAAAGCTACAGTACGATACCAATATACACTCACCAAAACAGCTAATATTAAAAAGACTAACAATATCAGTTGTTGGTGAGCATAAAGGGTAGATCTGTCACAATGCTTATCAGAATGAAATCTCACAAACACTCTGCAACATAATTAAGCATTTTGTGGTAAAGTATACCTTATCCAGTAGTTGTACAGTCTGTAGTTATATAGTAATTAGAAATGTATGTATGTATATATGTAAGTGTGAGAGTGTGAGTGTGTGTGTATACATACATACATATTCCAAGGTGCCAAATATATATATATATATGTATTCACATTTTAATAGATATTATTATGCATCACTTTTCAAAGTTGAATTGACTCATGGTAGCATTGTGTAGTGTGACATTTGCTCCAAAGATGGTGTTAATCAAATGAATGCTAGCATCACCATGAGACACGCAGGACAGACAAAGAAAATGGTGGAAGCACAGTTGTTGTTTGAGAAACGCAAGACCACTTTGAAGTGGTATTTGAAATTTGAGAACCTTATTTGGGTTTCCCCCATGTTCTCCTGACAACACCCCTTGACTACTACCTGTGGGGGACCTTAAAGGATGTGGTGTACTGCAGAAAAACAACTACACTGGCGGTACTTCAGGAAGAAATTGAAATGGCATGTGCAGTGATACAAGTGGATGCTTTGGTCAATGTTGCTCAAGCAGTAGTTCACCATAATCAGGAGTGCGTGGACACTGAAGGTAACCTCTTTGAGAACCTGTTGTAACTGCAGATGTCAAACATGACTTGTATTCATCTTTTGTTATCAGTATATATTATTACAATTTTAATATATTTTTTCCTTTCCTAAAATGTGTATACATTTTTTGCATCCTCTGTGTGTGTGTATACATACATAAACACATACACAAGAGACATAAGTTTTTCTCCAGCACAACATTAGTTATAGAGCAAAAAATTCTAATTAACATAAATGTCTATCAACAATAGAATGGATAAATGCATTTTGATGTAATGACACACAATGGAACATAGTGAATGACCAAAATATTATGGAGCCAAAGAATGTCATATAGAAATAATACATCCTATATGATTCACAAGTGGTTCCTTCTTGAGCAGAGAAAAGTTAGAAGAGGGTAGGTAGTGATTAGGAAAGCAAAAGGCAATGTTTTATTACTTGACCTAGATGCGCTTCCACAGTGTTTGCTTTTTGACAAATCACTGAGCTGTACCTTTACTTTTGTGCATTTTTCTCCATTTGTTATATGTCAATAAAGTTTTATTAATGACTAGTATCTATGCACCTGTATACACACGTCTAAAATGAATTGGTGTTCAAAATATGAAAGGTTGCCGTACTTGGGATGGTAAACATCTGTTATGCATCACCACTAAGAAAGGGGAAAAAACAGAATTGTGCATAAAATTTAACTTATAGATCTAAAATTTGACATGTGGAAGACTGTCCAGCTGATAATACCTATCATTGGAATGAACGAATAGGGAGGCTACAGGCTTTATACCTACTTCTGGACAGCTAGAGAAGACAATTATTGGGTTAGAATTAATGGAAAACATTAACAAAACAAACTATGGTCAGTTGTTCAGTTGATTATATGTGTTTATCAATGTATAAGATCCAGGCCCCTGTTAAATCACAGGGAATCCTGGGAATAACATGCAATTTCATAGAATGTTTACATGGGAAAGAACCACCTACTTATAACCTGTTGAGCTATTCAATGTTGCTAAAATGTGGTACAGAAATATTTGCTGTTAAATTTCAGTGCAACCAAAATTACTCTTCTCTCTCCCATTCTTTATCAACAGTTCTATTTTCCTACTAGAAACTGGCAATAACAGAGGTAGGTGAGATACAGCAACTTTTTCTCTAGGTGTGACTAGTAATTAAAGACTTGGGTTTGAACTACGTATAGATTAGAAAGATTTGTGTGTCTCATAGTCCTCGATTGTGCTGCTAGCCTGTCTAGCAAGTTGACAACTGTGGATCATTGGCTACCAAGACAGGAAAGCACAATAGTATGGATGGATCAGTGCTAGAGTTATATTGTTGCTAGAAAATCATCTGAATGTGTGAAGCTTATTGATTATGACAACATCATGTATCAGGAAGAAAAATAAAACCCTAGACTCAAACAGACTTGGGGTCAAGTTTAATTTTCATAATTTATTAGCTGAACTGGTCCTAATCAAGTCACTCTTCTTCTGAGCCTTGATTTTCTCATCTATAAATTGAAGATGAACTCACCTACCCCCCAGGTTTATTACACACATTAGAAACAATTTCTTTATGTGTATAATAGTAACAAGTTATGGAGGACTTATGCTCATGGTTCAAAAAACTAAGCATTTTCTCTTTCCGATTAAAAACGCACATGTCTTGAAGAACAATATTAAAGAAGAAACACAGTAAGTATCCGTATTACACTTTGTAATAGATTATGTGCATAGTTTGATTCTTTTTCCTGCCTATGGAACACTCTTTTAAGATAGAGGAAATGGCTCTTTCTGCAGTCTTTTAGGAAATGCTCTACTGATTTCTCCTTTATTGGGTACAAAGTTAATTACTGTGAAATAGACTGGGTTGTACCATGTGGTGTTTGTATAGTGCTGTGCATTGCACAGTGCTTTATAGCTGTTAATTATTGTCCTCACAATCCTGGGAAGTAGACCTCTGAAATCTTGAAGCACTAATTAGATTCTGGTACAGAAAGAGCATATACAAGTCTTGCTGAAGGTCATTCACTGAAGAAGATATTGAAGACTGCATGGGGAATGGGGGACCCAGTTTGCTGAAATGGGAAGAACCACAAAATGAAACCCAGAAGTCCAGTATCTAATCTCAACTCTGTCACTCACTTTGTAATCTGAGCAAGTTACATAATCTCTCTGGGCTTCATATCCTCATGTGAAAAATAATCAAAAGGATATCACTGAGATCTAGTTTCTATGATTATAGTAACCTAAAGTCTCCTCAATAGAAACATAAATGGACAATTTTGTCACTAAAATATATGTCTTCTTCATTTAAAAAAGAATCAATAACCATCTAAAATATTGGAGTCAGTCACCAAAAAGGAACAAAATTTAAGTTTGAGTGGAACTAGGTCAGATGAAACCCTATAGAACTACATTTAAACTTAGACATCTTGTCCTCTGCAAAGCTTCGTCGTGTCTTTAAAGATGAGTACAAATCAGTTGAGCAAGTTTGTGGAGCATATATTGGGCAAAGAAAACAGTGTGCCAAAGGCAATGATTGGCACATCAGGTTCAGGAATGACAAGTGCTTTGGCAATAGGGTTGCGTGGGTGAGAAGCAGTGTTTACAATAATAAAGGGACCACATGCTGAGGAGTCCTTCATCATGAAACTAACCAGGTACCACAGAAAGGATTAATATATGGAGTGGCCTGATTAACAATGGAAATACCAAAAACTCCTGCTCAAATGGGTAGTGAATGTAAGACTATTAGGTAGTGAATATAAGACTTGTCTTCATGTCCAGCTACCTCTCACCGCCCCTCTTTTCAGCATACCTGAACATGCCAACCCCATGAAGTAGATGTAAATTAGCAGAAGAAGACATGGAAGAAAGGTAAAAGCTACTACCCTGGACTTTGAGCCAGCCTTTGACCAGAACTTTAAACTGTGAAGCGTTTAATAAAGTCGTGCCCAGATTTTCATTCTTCTATTATCTTCTATAATGAAACTCACAGGTGGTAGAGGTAATTGCCAGGGCATAATTTAGGCTTTCCAACCCAGCTCGTACTATCATCTGATAGTGTCCTTAACTTCTACCCATGTCTTGTAGATCCTCAACAAATCCCTTGAGTATGCACTAACAGTCTATCCCCTATTTGTTTTTAAATCTAATCCCAGTAGAATGAGGAATGGAGATTTTAAAACATCACTGAGCAACAGCAATAGGAGGGGAAAGACATTACCATGTATTTAAATCTCTGAGACTAGGGTTACAGTCTAAGATAGAAGACCTTAAATTCATCTTCTCCAATGAATACATTGAATGTAAACTGACAGACACAACAATTCCCACTGAAGAACTAAGGGCTGACTGAACAGCTCCTGCAAAACAAATGACGGAGATGTCAAAAGAAACAAGTAGGAGAGATGCAGGCATAGTATTGTGGGAACCCCACTCCCAATGCACCCACCTGCAATAAGGAGGAATTACTGAAGTGCCTGCACTGGCACACTGTGAAAAAATAGCAGATTAGAGGAAACCTAGATTATACAAGAAGGAAATCCGTTTCCCTAGAGCATCTGTCCAATGGGAGGGAAACTGCAGGAATTCTCTCTGGTGCTCCAGAGAGCACCATTTCTTTCCTTCCCCATCCCCCTTGACTGCATTAGCAGGAACACAATCCAGATATTCTAGCCTGCTTGCCAGTGCCACCGCAGCATGTGCCAGGCCTCAAGACCACATCAGCTCTTCAGTTTGTCTCCCAGACTCCCATGGCCCACACCACTCCAGCTACAGTGTACCCCACCCCTAGGTCTCCCCATGGCCCGCTCCAACTACAGCTCCAACTCGCCAGCCAAGGCAGTCCTGACATAGCTCAACCCCTGGATTCCTTGCAGCTCACATCTTCTACAGCTAAAGCTCTGAGACCTGGTGTGACTTGCCCTTAGATTCATTGTGCCCTGAGTCCCCTATAACTACAACTCCTACCATCCAACAAAAGTATCCCCAGCAAGGCTTGTCCCTGGGACTTCCTTTGGCCCCTGCCCACTCGAGTGACCGCTCTAGGCCCCAGTGAGACTTGCCCCTGGAATACCCTGCAGTTCATCCCACGCCAACTCAAGTTCAAGCCAACCATCCAAGGCAGCCCCAGTGAGGCTCAATGCCGAAACTCTCCATGCCTGAGTCTGCTCTAGTTCCAACTGCAGCTGGCCTGCCAAAGACACCTTGCACACAGTCTACAAAGTGGAAGAGGATTCTGTTTTGCTTAATTCACAGAAACACAGAGAGAAAATCAAAATGAGGAGGCAGAAAAATATGTTACAAATGAAAGAATAGGACAAAAATTCCAGAGAAAGAACTAAATGAAACAGAAATAAGCAATCCGCCAGATGAAGAGTTCAAAACATTGGTTGTAAGGATGCTCAATGAACTCAAGAGAAAAATGGATGACGTCAGTGAGAAATTGAACAAAGAGATAGAAAATATAAAAAAGAACTAATCAGAATTAAAGAATATAGTAACTGAAATAAAAAAAAAATACTAGAGGGAATCAACAGCAGAGTTGATGCAAAAGAATGTGTTAGTAAGCTGGAAGACAAGTAATGAAAATCACTCGATTGGAATAGCAAAAAAACAAAACAAAACAAAACAAACACAAAAAAAAACACAAAAAAAACCAATAAAATGAATATAGATTATGGGACCTGTAATATTAAGTATACGAAATTTCAATATTCTACCTAGCAAGGTTGTCATTCAGAATTGAAGGAGATAGAGTTTCTCAGACAAGCAATAGTGAAAAAAGTTTATCACCACTAAACTGGAATCAAAAGAAACATTAAAGAGACTTCTTTAAATGGAAAAAAAGGCCAAATCTAGAAATAAGTAAATATAGGAAAGAAAAAAATCTCACTAATAAAGGCAAACATTCAGTACATGTAGTGGATCGACCAATTATAAAGCTAGTGTAATGGAAAAAAAAGACAAAAGTAGTAATAGCATGTGTAACTAGAGTAATAAATTAAGGGGGACACATAAATACCAAAGAAATATAATATAATCTTAAAAATATAAAAGTGGAAAGAGAGCGATTAAAATAACATAGTGCTTCTAGAATGCATTCAAACTTAAGTGAACATTAACTTAAAATAGGCTGCTATAGACACTGCTTATGATATATGACTCTTACAGTAACCACAAATCAAAAATAATAGATGTACAAAAAAAAATAACCCAAACAAACCACTGAAGAAAAATCATCATTGTACAAGAAAAGACAGCAAGAGATGAAGAAACAGAGAACTACAAAAATGATTAGAAAACAATTCATAAAATGGCAGTAAGTATATACCTATCCATAATTATTTTAAATGTAAATGAAACAAATGCTCCAATCAAAGACATAGCATGGCTGAATGTATAAAAAACATACCAGTCCATATGCTGCATACCCCAGACTGAAAGACACACAGACTAAAAGTGAAGGGAAGGAAAAAGACATTGCAGGCAAGTGGAAACAAAATGCAAACTGGGTAGCAATATTTATGTCAGACAAAACAGACTTTAAAACAAAGACTAACAACAGGCAAAGAAGGACATTACATAATGATACAAGGATCGATCCACTAAGAATATATAACACTTGTAAGCATTTATGCCCCCAACATAGGGGCACCTAAATATATAAAGCAAATATTAAGAGAGATAAAGGGACAGAGCAACATTACTGCAATGAAGATTTTAACACCCCATTGACATCAATGAATAGATCATTCAGACAGAATATCAACAAGGAAACAGTGCCCTTAAGTGATATATTAGATCAGATAAATTTAATAGAAATTTGCAGAATATTACAACCAAAATCAGCAGAATATACATTCTTTTCAGGTGCACATGGAACATGTTCGAGGATAAACCACATGTTAGGCCACAAAACTAGTCTCAGAAAACTTAAGACTGAGATAATATCAAGCATTTTCTCTGATCACAATGATATGAAACAAGAAAAACCAAATGGGTGGAGACTGAACAACATACTACTTAACAATCAATGGGTTAATAAAGAAATCAAAAAGGAAATAAAAAAATTTCTTGAGACAAATGACAACGGAAGTACAATGGTCCAAAATCTTTGGGACACAGCAAAAGCATTTCTAAGAGGGGAATTTATAGTGATACAGTCCTGTCTCAAGACACAAGAAAAATATTAAACAATCTATACTTATACCTAAAAGAATTAGAAAAACAAAGAACAAAGTCCAAAATGAGTGAAAAATCAATAAAGATAGAAGCAAATAACAATAAATTAGAGACTAATATACATATATATACATACATACATATATATATACACATATATATGTGTGTATATATATAAAATCAATAAAACTGAGAGCCTAGAGACTAAATTGTGTGTGTGTGTGTGTGTGTGTGTGAGAGAGAGAGAGAGAGAGAGAGAGAGAGAGACAGAGATCAATAAAACTAAGAACTGGTCCTTTGAAAATAAACAAAATAGGTAAACCTTTATCTAGACTCATCAAGGAAAGAAGAAAGAAATCCAAATGAATAAAATCAAAATGAAAGAGGAGATGTTACAAACAACAACACAGAAATACAAAAGATTGTAAGAGAATACTATGAACAATTATATGCCAAGAAAACGGACATCCAAGAAGAAATGGATATATTCTTAGAAACATATAACCTTCCAAAATTGAATTAGGAAGAAACAGAAAGTCTGAACAGATTAATTACTAAAAACAATACTGAATCGGTAATCAAAAACTCCCCCAAAATAAATGTCCACAACCTGATGACTTTGTAGGTGAATTCTACCAAATAATCAAAGAAAAGTTAATACCTATCCTCTTCCTTAGACTCTTTCAAGAGATTGAATAGTAAGATAAGCTTCCAAAATCATTTTATGAGGCCAGCATTAACCTAATACCAAAACCAGACAAAGACGACACACACAAAAAGAAAATCACAAGCCAATGTCCCTGAGGAACACAGGGGTTAAAAATCCTCAGCAAAATAGAGGCAAACCAAATTCAACAATATGGTAAAAAGATCACACACCATGATTAAGAGGAATTTATTCCAGGGATGCAAGGACAGTTACATAACCACCAACGAGTCAGTGTGACACACCACATTAACAAGAGAAAGGATAAAAATCACATGAGCATCTCAATGGATAGAGAAAGCACTTGACCAAATTCAACAATCATTTATGATAAAAATTCTTAACAAAGTGGGCCCAGAAGGAACATACCTCACTGTAATAAAGACCATATATTACAAACCCACAATTAATATCACACTTGACGGTGAAAACCTGAAAGTTTTTTTCTCTAAGACCAGAAACGCAAGAATGCCCACTTTCACCACTTTATTCAACATAGTATTGCAAGTCCTAGCCACAGCAATCAGACAAGAAATAAAATGTATCCAAATTGAAGAGGAAGAAGAAAATTTTTCACTACTTGCAATGACTATATATAAAAATTCCTAAAGACTCCATCAAAAAACTATTAGAACCAATAAATGTATTCACTAAAGTTTCAGGATACAAAATTAATATTCATAAATCTGTTGCATTTCCATACACATATAAAAATGATTGGGAATGGCAATTAAGAAAATAATGTCATTTACAATTATAAAAATAATAAAATACCTAGGAATAAATTTATCAAGGAAATGAAACACCCGCACTCTGAAGAGTCTAAGACATTGAAGAAGGAAATTAAAGAAGACACAAATGAATGGAAAAATATACCATGCCCAACAATTGGAAGAATTAATATCATTAAAATGTCCATACTAAGCAAAGCAATCTACAGATTCAGTGCAATCCCTATCAAAAAACTAATGGCATTTTTGACAGAACTACAACAAATACTCTCTAAACTTTATGGAATGACAAAAAATTTTTAATAGCCAAAGCAACCTCAGGAAAAAAGAACAAAGTTTGAGTAATCACGCTCCCTGATTTCAAACCATACTACAAATCTATAATAATCAAAACAGTGTGGTGCTGTCTCAAAAACAGACACATAGATCAATACAGCCGAATAGGGAGCCCAGAAATAAACCTATGCCTATGTGGTCAATTAATCTATAACAAAGGAGGCAAGAATACACAAGGGGAGAAGGCAGTCTTCAATAAATGTTGTTGGGAAAACCAGATAGATACATGCAAAAAAATAAATAAATAAATAAATAAAAAGAAAAAAGAAAGAAAGAAACTAGATCACTTTCTTACACCATATACAAGAATAAACTCAAAATGAATTAAAGAGTTAAGTGAAAGACTTGAAACCATAAATCTCTCAAAATTAAACATAGACAATAAACTCTTTGTCACTGGTCTTGGCTATAGGTAGCTGTAAACACACACACACACACACACACACACACACACACACACACGTATCTGTATATGTCTCCTGGGGCAAAGGCAACAAAAGCAAAAATAAGCATGTTGAACTATATCAAACTAAAAAGTTTTTGCACAACTAAGGAATCCATCAGCAAGAAGAAAAGACAATTTAATGAATGGGAGAAGACATTTGCAAATGATGTATCTGAAAGGGGTCAAATATGTAAAGAATGAGTACAACTCAATAAAACAATATAGTTAAAAATGGGCACATGACCTGAATAGATGTTTCTCCAAGGAAGACACACAAATGGCAAACAGACACATGAAAAGATGTTCAACATCACTAATCAGGGAAATGCAAATCAAACCACCATGAGATATCACCTCACACCTGTCAGAATGTCTATTATCAAAAAGACAACAAATAATAAGTATTGGGGAGGATGTAGAAAAATGAGAAAGGTTGTGCCCTGTTGCTGGGAATGTAAATTTATTTAGGCACAGAGGAAAATAGCATAAAGATTCCTTTAAAAATTCAAAAGACTATGACACTACCCAGCCATTCCACTTCTGAGTGGAATTATTTCAAAGAAAATAAAAAGAATTTGAAAAGACACGTGCACCACTGTTTTGTTTCAACATTGTTTACAATAACCGAGATATGAAAGCAACTTAGGTGTCCATGGGTTTATTTTGATAGATCAATTGATAAAAATGATGTGGTACCTATATACAACGGAATATTATTCAGCCATAAAAAGAGAGCCAACATGAATGGACCTAGACAGTATTATGTTAGGTGAAGTATGTATAAAGGCAGGCTGATAAATTTTGCCTCCACTGTAGTTTTTGTTGTTGGTACATTAGACATAGCTGGATATAAACCAGCTCTGTGTAGTCACATGGTATCTCCCCTCCATCACACTTGACCTTGCACACACAGCTGCTTACACTGTTCACCCAGTGCACATCGAAATGGAAGAGTAGTCAGGTGTTCAGTTCAAACAGAGTGTTGTTACTGGATTCTTAACAGCCGAAAAGTGTCTCCAATTGAAATTCACAGACGAGTACAAACCATTCGTGGTGGTCCCTGTGTTGGTGTGAGGACAGTAAGATGCTGGGTGAGGAGTTTCAAGGACAGGGAAATGGGGCAGCAGATGTGAGTGACAAACCATGGAGTGGCAGGCCTGTGACGGCAAGTGACCAGCTTCATCCAGATCACGGAAGTGAATAGAAGTGTGTGGTGATTTTGTAGAAAATAAAAGATGTAGGCATATTTTTATTTCATTAAAATATCTTTTCTTGTTCATTTTTTATATAAGTAGAGATAAAATTTATCAGCCTGCACTCATAATACAGAGAAAGACAAATGTCATATAATTTCACTTATATGGAATCAAAAAAGTAAAGCAAATGAACACACAAAACGCATCACAAAGTCAGAGACAGAATACAAACGAATGGTTCCCAGAGGGTGAACTGAGGTGGGGGATTGGGTAGAAAAGGGAAGGTGATTAAAATATACAAATTTCCACTTTAAAATAAGTCACAGGGATGTAATGAGTAGCATAGAAAATAGTCAATAATATCGTAATAATTATGTATCGTAACAGATGGTGATAGTCTTACTGTCAGGATCACTTTGTAAGGTAAAGACATGAGGACTCACCATGTTGTACACCTGAAACTCATATAATATGGTATGTAAACTGTAATTAAAAATAGATTTTAAGAAAAGATAAGGCAAAACAAAATGTTAAAAATAAAAAAAAAATAATAATCACTCAGATTATTTGCTCAGAGAAACACCTGGAAGAAGTGTTTCCAAAATCGCAGAAAATCTGACCATAAGTACCACCTGAGTGGGTTCTAGTCACCAGACAGTTTGGTTTGGCTGAGGATGCAAAAGTGAGTTAAGTGCACTACTTGCTTTAAAGGAATTTTTAATAGGGGAACTAACACACACAGGGGCAAAAATGACAAGAGCTTACAGAGAGGTGTGAATGGGCTATGACACAGCATGGGAGATATGTAGGGTGAGTCAGAAAGGTTTATCTTTTTCATATCAAACATCCAGCTCTGAGACTTAAACCTCTCCGAATGCGATGTGTCTACCTTGTGTACAAATGCCCAGCGTTACTGTGAACCTTGAAGAACCAATAGCATTTTAATAGATAACATCTAGAAGGGGAAATTGTAGTGGAGGAAATAAGTGGAGCTAGTTTGAAGGCAGGAAGGTGGGGTGAGTCCTTACAGCAGAGTCAGGGGCCCCGAAGCCCGGATGTGGGGAAGCCCTTCTCGCTGCTGCCTGCTCGCCACCCTCACTTCCTCATGAGGGCCTCGATCTCTCTCCCAGTTCTCCCACTGAATCGTTAGCAGGCCAGTTTCTCCCCAGGCTCTCGGCCGGTTTGCACCCGGACGGTATTTTACACACTGTCTTTTGTGCTGCTTGCCTCTCCCAGCTCTCAGGTACGTGCCTCAGTTTCAAATAATATTTCTTAGGACTTGTCTCTCAAGCTGTCCCTCTCTCTATCTAATCCAGACCACCGGAAGGTGGGCAGATTCAAAGGTTCCTGCAAAATGAATTCTCTATAAGCTTCCAGAACGTCTCCTTGGAGAAATCACATCAATTCGAAATAACCAACTATGGTTCGTTCTGAGAAACACTTTATTCAGGGGTGTACCTGTGGTAGGTCCCAAGTTCTCGTGTTAACATAGGGTCTGTAATAAAAGTAGGAGCCTTTGACCTGTGGAAACCCCTCTGGGTGGACCCACAGTCTTCCTGCTCTCTGTGGTTCAATTCAACGTCAGCTCCACTTGATTTTTTACGCAGTGAAAGGAATGTTGTTTAACCTACCAGGACGTTTTCCAACCTGTCCAACAAGGTAACCTGCACAGAGGTTCCTGCAGAACAGACAGCCCCCCAAATTGCCCTCTTCTCCCTTAGCCGGGAAGGCCCTGGCACACACCTGTGCCCGCCTTCACAGATGCGGAATGAAGGCCCGCAAACCCTGCACGGTCACACGTGAAGGTTAGGTGACAGGAGGGCTATACACGGGACACTTGAACCCAGCTGGTCAGCCTGCTGTGTCAGCAGAGGCTAAGAAAGGAGGTTTATTATTACAGCAGGGACACGTAGGCTTCCCTTCCCGTCCCTTCCCAACGTGCCTGTTGGAGCTGGGCCATAGCTCGCACGCTCAGTTCTAAACAGCACAGACAGGGCCTTCCCTGCGTCGTAATTATTAAAGCTGAACAGCACACACGGCAGCTCGTCATCGCGAAAAAGAAATTAGTCATTTGGTTTCCTGTGTTTTGTTGTGATGCTTTCAGTCTGTGGTCAGGGTGGATGCACGCATGTCGCTACCGTCATCGGTTGATGTGTCTGGGTGAAGGAGGGCGTGTAGGTGAGCAGATAAGACACTGAGCCGATCCGAGTGGGGCTTCGGAAGACAAGAGGGACGCATCTGGGTGGCTGTGATCAGTAGAACTGGGAGCTCAGGATGCAACTACAGATGTTAAGGGTTTTTCCATGAATCAGATTTGTCCAAAGAAGGACTGGCCTTCACTGAGGTATTCCAGCACAAGGTGATCAGCTACTTGATAGGTCAAGGATGCTAGAAGAGGGGGCTGAGGTAAGAATAGGCAGCCTAGACGTTCACTTCTGGCTGTGTCCGTCCTCACGGGCTCTAATAAATCAACTTCTCTCAGAATAAAATTGAATCACAGTCCACACGGAAGAGCTCACTCCTGTTCACTCAGGGAATATGCCCATTTTTGTCCACAGACCCACACAGGTTCGAAGTCCCCTCATCCCACCATCAGACAAAGACAGGCAACTCAACTGCTCTTACACTCAAGAGTTTGGAATTATTTTCATTTAAACACACACACACACACACACACACACACACACATGGGAAATTTGGTTAAATTATAAACCCCGTTTTGAATGCCTTAAAGATGCTCCATAAAAGAATCCTGTGAAAATCCATCAGGATTTTAGGGGCCAACTTGTTTATTTACCATTTTTTAAATCCACATTGCGGTCACCCGCAGAGGCACATGGACCTTGCCCAGCTTTGGTTTCGGTATCATGACGGATGATACCACACCCACAGCAAGGGGGCATGCAGGGTTTACTACCAACCTCACTGAGGCCCGCAAGCAGGTCTGACATGACCTGAGAGCAAGAAAAGGGACTGGCCTGGGTTGTTACCACGGTGAGGAAGTGAGGCTGGGTAAGAGTTTCCACGTGGCAAAGGCCTTGTGATTGAAATCTCCTGCTGGCCCCAAAAGAACGATCACCCAGGATTTTCACCTCTCCTGCAGGTGTGAAGCCCAAGGAGCAGAGGGAGAGTGAGGCTTCAGAGCGGTCAGAAGTCAGACTCCTCACACCCCATTGTAGTGGACACAATGCTGTTGGCGTGGTTAGCTCTCATTTGAACCGTATTTCTCAGTTTAGAGAGTCCACTATTTTGTGACTCTTGTATAGAAGTAGGGACTTGCCTTCTAGCCTCCAGATACTACCAGACACTGCCTCTGTCGGAAGCCAGAAAGCTTGAGTGTAGGTAGATGATCAGAACTAAATCATCAAGAGACAGGATTTACTCAGAGGTGATGGTTAATGTCCAGCGCTGACAGGAGCAGAAACCCCAGGGGTGCACACCAGCAATGCCGGGGGCTGTGGCCCCCTAACCAAACTCCTCCTATGGTATGTTTTGGCTACCGTCCTGGCCCCCTGCCACCCTTAATTCTCTCCTATCTTTAAGTTTGGTTCTCGCAGCTTTCTACTTGATTGTGAGCCAGGTAACATTTCCCCTCGAATTCTTTACTTGAGCCACACAGAATGTATTTCTGCTGTTGCTAGTGAAGAGTCCTGACCAGCTGGTTAGTCACACACATTCACGTACACGTACACACGCTCACGTGTACAAATGCACACTGGAGCAGTGTTAACACACGTGTAGAGGAAACATAAAGATAGATCAAGAAAATGAAGAACCAAGCTTAGGCTTTTCAGTAAGTCTCTGACAGGTTGTTCAATAATTAGCATGGGTATAGCTGAGATATTTTCTAAGATGGAAGTATGGAGATGGAAAATTATAAGCCCCCAATTTTACCTTCAGCAATTTAAGAAAATGCATTGGAACCACTGACCACAAGTTAAAATTGTAGTTAGTGACAAATTTGTAGATGTTAAAAATATGGATGACACAATTACCTTTGATAAGGCAAAATACAGGGTGTGTAACTATCCGGATAGAGGCACATATAAACGTCACCTATATCTTGACAATCTGAGATGGAGTTTATAGGCAGCTTTGTTCGCCAAGAATGACTAGAACCTCTCCTGTGACACTTTGCTCTTTAAGTATATTTTGTATTGTTATTTATTATAGACTTTAGGCCTCAACCTTGAGGCTGCAATTACTGCAAAAATGCTACACACACACACACACACACACACATTGCCTGACCTCATACACGTGCACACACACATGCACACACATATGAGGTCGGACAATTAATTTTGTGAACTCATCCTAGAAAAAGTGCTGCATATCTCACTGCTGAATTATACTACCATGACCTCGCCAAGGTTATGACACCTTACTGAGTTGTTTGTACAGTGCTGCCAATGTAAGTGCATGGTGGCAAGTTCGCAAACTTTTTTGTCATATTTTAGGTATGATGACAGCTCTGATGGCCATTCCAGAAAAAGAGTTCCAAAATTGCTTTGAAGGGTGGGCTAGGTCCTGACATTGGTGCACAGCTTCCCAAGGGGAGTACTTCAAAGGTGACCATAGTGATGTTCAGCAATGAGGTATGTAGCAACTTGCCTAGGATGAGTTCATGAAATTGTCTGACCCTATGTATGTGTGTGTGTGTGTATGTGTGTGTGAGTGTGTGTGTGTGTGGTCATTGGATATTGTATTTACTCTCTGTATGTTGTTAGAGGAAAATTGTATTTGTTAGAACATTTGTTGTAGTAAATTGAATTTAGTCATCTAAGTTGCAATGTGTACATCAGCTCTGGGATGATATTCTCATTATAAATGATTGTGCTAACTTTCTGTTCTATGCTCATATCAATGTCTTGAAGTTACTCCCTAGTTAAAGAGCATTATGACCCTTGTCTCAGCTTTATTCTTTCATTCCAATTTCAGAAAACTACTGAATAAGTTCTAAAAGACTTATTTATAAAGGCAATGAAAAACTTCTTTCAGCCACAGAAGAAAATAGAAGTCATTGCCTTCTAATTATAAATAGTGAAAAGTTAAACTTACTCATGCATATAGATGGAATTATAATAGAATTATCTGAAATTGAATACCAGTATTTCTGAAAACATATATGTATATTATTCTAGAGAAAAGAGCAAAATTCATCTTTGGGACCAGATGGTTTTTGGACTGGTGCTCTCTTCGGCTTTCAGGTAATAAATATAAAGCAAAACTCACATTGAGAATGAATGATGTGTTTACTCCTATTAGAGATTGTCTTCTTTGTGAGGAGAGTTACTGATAGCAACTGCCTACTGGATATAGTATCAGCTATTTCTTTTTCCTTTTGCAACTGGTTACCTGCTTACCAAGCCTACTTCCCTTTCTTCCTGGGTGTATACTTAGACTACATCTCCCAGGTTCCCTTGCAGGTAGGTGTGGCTGCGTGACTGAGTTCTAGCCAATGGATGATGAAATAATACTTCAAGATGGATGCTTAAAGAACTCCTAACTCTGATCCTCCATATTTCATCCCTTTCCTAGGGCTGAATGCAGAAGATCACAGTATCCTTGGAAGCCATTCTATAATGAAGATGGCAGAGTCTCAAAGTAGAAGAGTCTAAGTCCCTGAATTACTGCTCAGAGAAGAGCCAGTCACCAGTGGTAAAAATCCACTTTGGATTTTATGTCAGTGGGGAATAAACATCTACCACATCTAAGTCATTACACATTTCTAGTTCAGCTTGTTGGACAGAGACTGGAGAGAGACATGACCAATGCGACTACCGTGTGGAGGAGCATTGGTTGGGGATTGTAGGTAAAGTGATGTGTAGTATCCAGCAAGAGAGTCTTTTTTCCTTTGTAAGTCTCTGTTGTTAAATATCAACACCTTGTCTTAGATATGTTTTCGGGAACTAAGAGAGCGAACTGTTTACACTCTGTCAGCATTTGGGGTAGATGGCAAAAAGAAGCTTCAGGACGATGGCTGCCGTCCAGAGTAAGAGGATGTTTGTGCAGCTAAAAGACAGTTGTGAAGAATTCCCCGGCAAACCCTTAGAAATACATAAGGGTGCAAACCTGATGGAAGTGGCAGCCACATGACTTGCTCCTTCATTACTTATTAAAAGGAGGGTGTCTCCTGAGGGTTGGATAAATTAGAATCTCTGAGTTATACATTATAGTTGTACACATGAGGCCAAAATGCATTTGCAGGTAGGGACTGCCATGCTAATTTAGCCTGACTCATCGGTTTCGGACCCTGGCCCACTTGCCAAATAAACGAAAGGGTATCTTTGCAGTAGAGATAACCCCCCCAGAGAGGCCACATTCGAAGCTTCTAAGTTCAAAAGGCATCAGCATGGTGTGAATCAGAAGTGATTTGCTCAGCCATAGCAACAGGGAAACATCCTTTCTGCCCCAGAGGAACTAAGCATCCTCTGAGCTGCAGAGCTGGAGGTGCAGAGAATCAGAGGAAAGGAAGAAGCCCTACAGGAAAGTGTTTTGCCCACCACTCCAGAAGATTGGAAGCTTCTAAAGTAGAGAGACATTGGTGCCTCATTTCCCTTATCGAATCTTTTGAGTGTTGGTTTTTGTTTGCTTACTTGTTTTTCTAAGACCTGAAATTGGCAAAAATATTTCCCATACCACTGCCCTAGAAATGACAGGGATCCAGAGAGATGCCAAAAGGCACATCTTGGCATCAGAGGGATGTAAGATCACTATCTTGTATTTCTCTTCTTTCAATGGAAGATGCAGAGAGGCCCCCTGGACCCAGGAGCACAGGACTTCGTTGAGACAGAGCCTGTGGCTGGGCCAGGGAGGACTCCATATCAGAATGACAAGTGGACTCGCTGAGCTGGAGACTGAGGTGGCCATGGCTGCAGTGCACTAAAGATTGCCCATGTCAGAGGACTGCATGGGGACTGAAGGAACATCTGCAACCAGCCTACTGCTAATCTGCAGCAAACATTGGGTGTCCCCAGGGGCAAAGCAGATGCTGGACCAGGACATCACCAATGACGGAGAAGAGATAAAACCATGAAGTTGGCTGTCCCTCTCCACACAACCACTGGGCTGCTGCCAAGGACATTTATAAATCTGGATGGGAGTTAGAGGAGACTCTGGGGACAAAGGAGTAGGCAGGTCTGATTAGAGCTAAATCACAAACTAGAAATAACAAAGTTATTATTGAATCATTAAAAGAACAACTACTGAAAGTGACTGAATTCTTTCTTCTGTTCACAGAAATGGGACTTGGCCAGGTTCTTTGGGAATGCTGGCTTTGTGACTTCAAGGACCAGATCACCCATTTAAAGAAAGAGCTGAGTCAGATAAGAAAGGGTGATACAATTATACGATTTTCTTAAGATAGGGAATTTTCTAGAATTTTAGGTTAGAGCCAGATTTTATAATCTCCTGTGAGGTGTGTGCGTGCATGTAGGAATTACAGGGAAGGTATGCAGAAGGCAAGGGTGAGGAGACAGATACCTCACACCCAGGACTGGGATTGCCCAATCCTGAAATGCAAATACGTAGGCCAATGAGGGAGGAGGAAGTCAAAATCTTCATCTTTTTTTCTTTTACTCCTTCTCTATTGCCCCTCCAACTCCCTTTTTATTTCTTAGTAAGAAAGACAACTTAACACCTACATTACAATAGCTGAGCATCGACGGCCCCTCCTCTCTCTTGCCTTCGCTACTAGACGACTTCTGACCTGTAAGGTGTACCACCATCTTCTTTGTGCTCAAGGACACTGTTGGTAATGCTATTCATTCCCCCATTGAATTTGGCAAGACCATAAAAGCTCCCCTTAAAACCTGCCATTCCTCAGCTCAGGTGAAACTCTCACTGTGCCATCCTGGGGTGCCCTGCTCGGAAGTTAATGGGCAGTGCCAGAAGCAGCACTGACAATCCCCAGGCATTACCTGCCAAGGTGTGAGTCATCTCCCAGAGACTCAGCAATGGGGCTGCATAGGAGTGCTGGGCTGGCGGAGCAAAGGAGCCCCTTTTCTAAGGCCCTTCACCCAAAGAAATGACAAGAAAATCCAGAGGTTGTGTCAGTTCCCAAAAGAACTATGTGGCCAGAGGGCATGAAAGACGCAGAGGTTCTGTGCCAGAAAAGAGCCCGTGCTCTTAACACCAATCCTTTCTGTCCCCTTAAAGCTCCTCTGAGATGTCACCATGAGGTTATCCTAAATCTCCACTTAAATATTTCCTAGTCAGAATTTTCTTCCAGACATCTTAGAACATCTAATATGTTAAAAGATTATCCCGTAATTATCTGAAAATGCGGAGATGTCTAAAATGGATTGGAAACCTGGGTGGGGGAGGGCACAGAGTTAAATATGCAGCTTTTCTCACTTTCAAATTTATTTGACCTGAGAATCCTGATTTCCCCAGAACTCCAGTTAACCTCTTATGGAAATCTATGCCTCCAAGCCCTGTAGTTTGGAAAGTATTGATAACTAGCAAACTCCCAAGGCAAAGAATATACCCAAAAGCTTGATTGAAGCATTTCCCAAAATGCCTCTTAGAACTTTATTGATGCGTAGGATTCCCCTGCAAAAGCATTTGGCTTTTTCCACCTAAATACTTATGAATTAATCTATATCTTTTCATCATATCACTTTGTCCTTGCAAAGTAATAACTTGTGTTGCTGCTAGCTGCAGGAAGGCTGCTACGTATGACCCATCCCTGTAGTTCCTCCCCTTCAATGACACCACGAACAGAGAAGGTGCTCAAGAAATGTTTCTTGAATAGAAGAACAAAGGGGAACGTGGGAGCCACAGCCGATCACAGAATATAGTCCTGAATGAAAGAGAGGTCTGACCCCTACTCTCTACCCTGATGAGAGACCCATCATTATTAGCAGAGCCCTGCTACCCATAACTATGCCCAAACCCTTTAAACAGCCACAGTATGGTCTGCCATTCCCTCTGAGGTATGCATTCCGCACACGCCTGGGGGGAAAGAGCAAAAGCCTTTGACTGAGATTAAATGATATCCTTAAAAACCATACTTGTGGAATGTTGTCCAAGGCTGGCCTAGGCTGCAGGGTTCTTACCTTGAGGACTGACAGCAGTATCTCCTCCACGGAGATAATGAGTACCTTGCCCAGGAAGCAGATGTTACCATGAGGATGGTATGCATAGCATAGGAGTGCTCCGGGCCTTGGAGCACTTCCACGGTGGTTGCAATAGGAAGCTACGGAAGCCAGGAAGCTGGCCCTCATGGGCAACCATCTTCTGCTGGCCTGCATCATCCTTGTGCTAAGAAAGCCACACTACTTAACACGGTCAGCTTCTACAAATAGAACTCTATTACCGTTCCTCGGTGTAGTTTTGTCATTCCACTGTTCAAATATGGCTGTTAAGGAGGTAGAGAACAGTTCTCTTGGTTGGTGATTACTTGGCTTATGAGCCAAAATTATCCCAACATGCCCTACTTCCGGGAATTGTGGCTATGAAGTTTTGAAGGAAAGGAAAGGCAAGGATCAATCAAATCTTTCATAAATGCCTTCATTTGTTCATTCAGCAACAGTTGTTGTCTACTATGTCCAAAGAATTGCTACGTTGACTCCTTAATACCAAACCGGCCGACTCACACAAACCTTGGATGCATAAAAAAGTGCTTAAATTTCACCTCCGGTAGTTACATCAGCTCTGTCAATCACTTTCTGGGCTATTTCTTGTTCCTTAGCTTTCTGGTTTCTTATCCTCACTTCAATTACGTCCCTCATCTTTTTCTACTCTCCTTCCAAGTAGTTGGTTTGCCTAGCCTCAGGCTTCTTCAGAAAAACAGAACCAAAAGGAGATAATGAAGAAGATTTACTTTAAGGAATCAACTCATGATTGTGGGGGCTGACAAGCCTGAAATTTGATCAGGAAGGTGGAGACTGAGGCAAGATTTAATGCTGTAGTCTTGCTATTAAAATCCGTAGGGCAGGGCAGGCTAGGAGGTTGGAAACTCAGGTAGGAGTAGATATTGCAGTCTTGACATGAAAGTTGTAGGGTGGCCCAGTAAGCCAGACATGCAGACAGACTTCTATGTTATGGTCTCGAGGCAGTTACTTTTCTCCAGGAAATCATGTTCTGCCCTTAAGGTTTTCAACTGATTGGATGAGTCCCGTAGATTAACTCAAGGGCAATCACCTTTTACTTAGCCAATTGATTACAGATGATTATCTATAAAGTCAATTGATTAAAGATGATCATCTGTAAAGCCAATTGATTACAGATGTTAATCACAACTATAAAACACCTTCACAAAACAATAGTGTTGACCAGTGTTTGACCAAACAACTGAGTGCCATGGCCTTGTCAAGATGACACATAAAATTTAACCATCACAGTTTGATATCCTAGATTTTGTCTTTTTTCCCTTCCTGATAATCTAGGATGTAACGTTCAGTTCCTGCATACTGGTTCGTATCTTTGAGTGACTACCTCCACCAGGTTTGAGGGTGGGGAGAGAATCTGAAAATGGCAATGTGTATATGAAAGAGATTTGGTCCCAAACCTCCAGGAACTTCTGAGGGAGGTAAAGAAGCATTAGTTAGAATAACTTTGATTGTAAGTCTAAGTACCTACAATGAGGAGGTACAGGCTTAGGAAAATCTCAGGGGTGGAGAATCTAAAAAATAATTTCTGTCTGCATCGTGTACTTTTGGGAGTAGAAAATTAACGACCACGTTCTGTTCCTCTGACTAGGTCATTAAGCAAATTGGTCCACAAGCAAGGAGCTTAAAGGCTGATGTCTTGTGGTGTGTCATGGTGCCATGGGGTAGGTATTTTTCAAAAGGTATCACGAGACACCACACATGAAAGAAATATAGTTTTGTGTGATTGTGAGTGCTTTGTGTGGTGAATACCGTAATGACTGAGGAGACAAAGACTGAGAAAGATTCCTTGCGCTGGAGAACTGGTTGTAAGTCCAAGTGGTGGTTTAAAGGTAGGTCATTAAGTGAGGAGTGGCTGTACTTGCTTTATTGTGGTGGCCTGGAACTATGTGCAAAATGCTGGAGTGGCACAGTGAAGGGAGAGGCTAATTCCATGTAGTAGAGGGAAGAATAAAGGAAGGGAATTCGTGAAATTGAAATGCTGTATCTTGAGGAGGAATATAACGATTTCAGGTGGAGCAATGGGAAGGAAATATTCTGGCAGAGGAAACTAAAGGCGTGGGTGGAACATTAGGAAGTCCATTTGCTTGCTTATCTGGAGACGAGGAGGAGGAGCAAGTAAAGTGGTCAGAGAGAAAGTAGGAAAAGAGGATTAGGAACAGACTGAGAAGGACTTCCAATGCCACAATCAGTGGGTGTCATATTACCCTGCATGCAACAAAAACTTCACGCAAAATGTAGACAGATTGTGAAGGTTCCCAGATACAGGGTTTGAGAAGACGTTGCCGGGGGCTGCCCTGTTGCATTTTCTGGGCTGAACTTCATCACTGATTACGATCAGACATTACTCTCAGCTGCCACCTTCTCAGGGAGCCCCTTCTCCTTAGAGGGGGCTCACCCAATTTGTATAATAGCTTGTCATCCGCTGGGATGGGCAGCCTCACCTAATCCAAGGCCTGGTCTGCGTTACATGCAAATTCCTTGGGGTTTTTATGGCCGGTGGAAGCTTTGTGATTGCCCAGGAGCTGAGCTGCAGTGTGTGAGTTGCTCTTGATATGCTCACCCCTGTGAAACCTTTAACTTATCAACTCAGTTTGTGAAAAGAAAGATGAACTTTCCCTTTTGATTAAAGACGGGGGGTGGGAGGAGGCTTCATTCACCATCTGGCTTGGTGCTGATGTAGCTTAGAAGGAAATTAATTGTAAAATTTTTACATATATATACATATATATGTGTGTGTGTGTGTATATATATATATATATATATATATATATATATATATATATATACACACACACACACACACACACACATATACATATAGTTATGTAATTCAAACAAATATTAAAAACCTTTTCCTGAGATGAAGTAATGCCTGTAGGCTAGACTCAAGGATGATGTCAAGTGAAGTTTTATGTAGCCTACTTAAGGTGTCACCACAGAGCAGTTTCAAGGGTGTGAGCTTCAGGAAATTGACCTTGAGAGCCAGGTGTCCATGAGGCAACGTAACTGAGGAAGGGAGGGGATCACTCCATTTGCTTCTATAGTCCAGAGTACAGATTAGATGCCTCGTTCATCAACTTCAAAGTTGCGTTTGGAAGCCGTTGAGTCACTATGATGCTTCAAGACCTTAATGTCAATTTCTCCACGAAGACTTCAGAATGGAGGTGTTGTCACTCTGCTCCCACCCAACTAAGAACCTCTCTCCTCCTCATTGCTTTGGACAGTAACAAAGAAAAAAAACTAAAAAAACATAAAGATGAATATTTCCAAACTACAACACATACTGTGTCATCACCATAATGTTCCTAAGGTACATAATCAAATGGAGATCCTGGATTTATAATGGGGTTCCAGAGGGTGGGTAGAAAAATCAAGACCTCCTCCCAGTGTTTCGACAGCAAAGTCTGCTTATGTCCATGCAAGTTTCTTACCTTTCCTGGAGGAGAGGGAGCAGTGACTCCAAATAGTAGGGTCTTTTTAATTCTATAAGCAATATGATGTGTGCTAAGACTAGTTTCAAACGATGAAGGAACAGAAGGGAGAGAACAAGACTGTAATACATAGAAAAGGTCCTGAAAGGGGAGTATTCTTTCATGCACTTAATATCCTACCTAACAATAGCACAGGCTCCTCCCTGACCCTCCCATCTTTACTTCTTCCAATGATCAAACTTCTGCCCACCTTTTTTGTGGGAATGTCTCACAAGTTATTCCTGAATTTAACTCACCCAAAGGGCATAGTTCACATTGAAAAAGTATCATTCAGCTCAGCATTACCAAAAGCTCCAGTTTGTGCAGATCTAGAAACACCATTCCCACCACCTAAGGGATGATTTCAATGAGCCAATTAGATACACACAGGGTTTCTTTTCTAAAAATTACTTCTAGTTCTAATAGTTTCCATAATAATCTTTGTTTCTATTAAGCATCTATTTGGATTTAGTTTTTCCCCAGAAGGCAGTCAGTGAAACCACCTTTCCGTAAATTGCAGTTTATGGGAAATGCTTGTAACTGTGTCCTGTCAGGAGCTGTGTTCGATCATTACACTAAGGATGACCAGTAAAAGCACCCCCCTGGGTATCCACACCCACGTGCAATTCCCGATGGGTTTGGCCACGTGACTTGCTACAGCCAATTGGGCAACAGCAATGTGAGGATTGATCAATGCTTGCTCTTTGGGGCTTCACTTCTTGGAACACTAACGTTGTCACGTGATGAAACTCAGTCTAGGTTCTTTCAAGATGAGAGACCACATGAAGAGGAGAACACATTAATTCCCTTCCTCAGAGAGGCAGAGGCTTAGATGGGATTTAGTGTGGGGGAGCCAGCAGGAAATAAGGCGAGGGTGTCAGATGGTACAGGTCTGGCACGGTGAGGGAGAGGGGCTAGGAAGGGGTGCTGGGTACGCGCCATGAGGGCCTAGGAAAGCTTCATGTAGCCAGATCTGTCTCACAGAAATGGGTCTGCCCTCCTGTCCCTGTCACACTCACTCGGGGGCACCCAGAAGTGTGGCCTCCACACTGAACAAGGCAGTGGACACAGAGCCAGCTGCTCGGGCCGTGGGCCAATTACTCTTCCCTAAGCAGGAGATCTGAGTGGCCTATTTTCAAGGTCACGTTAACTCCCAATAGTTCTCAAACTTCACAGCCCTTAGTTCCCACCACCAGAGAAAGACTGCCACTTTCCCATCACTGTTGTGGAAGGCTATAAATGGCCCAGCTGGGTTTAGTGCCAAAACCTGTCCTAATCAGCTATGTCCAGAGAGGCGATGTCATATGCGGTCACAGAGGCGTGGTGCGGGGGGTCCACCCTTCCTCCCCTAATGGTGCAGGAGATACCATTGCCAGAGGGGTGCACATTGTGAGCCAGGCCGTCCCCCTGAGCCGATGCTGAGAGGAAGAACAGTGGCAGCTGGAGGACTTCAGCCCACACCACCTGGTAATGGGATCAGGTTTGGAAAGACGGTCCCTTTAGCCTCTGAGCTTCTGCCTGTGACAGCAGTAGACTCTGGGTACACTATTCCTGCTCCTCTAAGTACATAGTGAGTGCCCCTAATTACACCATCCTTTGTATGAAGATTAAATGAGTTAATGCATTTAAGAAGCTTAGAACAGAGCTGAGCCTGGGGCGAATGTGTGTTCAAGAAGTGTGAACTATACTTATTACTATTTTTAAATTTAGCAGGATGCATACCTGGCTCGTTCACCAGATTCCGTGTCCCTTACAATCAGGGACTGTTTCCTGGACATGTGAGCCTACTGTAGTGCAAATCGGTCTCCCAATGAACGCCTAACAAATTGAATCCAATCTGCTTTCGAGATTGCTCTGAGGATAGAGCCTCGAAATGCTGGAAAGCCTCGTACCTCAGCAGCGTGTGAGCTTCTGTTTGGCAGTCAGATCTTAATTAACCACGGGTAGAGTCTCCACTTCTTGGATTAGCCACAGCACATGTTTAATCCCCTGTCACCCAAATGTCTCTGGGACTCGGCCCTGAATGGGGATCAGTGGGGAAAGCAAAAGTAATTTTAGTAATTAGCCCATGCAGAACATGATCAAAAAGGTTAATTTTCTACTCTCAAACGCATACAACACAGACTGAAATTGTTTTTTGGATTCTTCACCCTTTTCTCTCCCGTGCATCAGTATGAATGACTGAGGATTTCCTATAAAAATCACAGCGATCGTTCAGTCGATGAAAATGCTAGAAGTGACAATCACTAGGTGGTAGGATTAACAAACGCTTATTTTTTTCAACTTTGTTTATATAAATGTACGTATTTTTCTTTTTTTCAAATAAGAATGTTCTCTTTTTGTAACAAGAAAGTTTTTTCCTTCCCCCCTACCTACATAAACGCTGTTTAATTATGTTAGGATACATTTCATGGTGCTCGTAGAAAATCTAGAATAAATTAATTAACATTAAATACACTATTGTGGGACCTTAGTTATTTAGCTTCTCTGAGTCACAATTTCCTTATCTTTAAAATGGAAATAAAACCATTAACTTAAAGGGCTGGCATGAGAAATAGCACATATGTAGGAAATAATTCATGCTCTTAAAATGTTAAAACAAAAACAAGTTTTGTGATTGTGAAGAGCATATACCTCCACAGAGAAAATTCCGTGCCTGTCAGACGTGATATTGATAATGTTCTCACATGCTATATTTAAACTGTTACGTTGTGCACAACCTCTTCCTAAGGGATTTTGTCATAAATGTAGTGTCCCCGATGTATGATATATGTGACCCAAGGTTATTATGGAAGATCCTGATTCTTTATTAAAATAAGTAACATGTTTTCAAGGTGATCGCAAAAAAAAAAAAAAAAAAGGAAAGTCACCCCACACCCAGTTTGCCTCATGCTACGCTTTCTTTCTCTGCTTTCAACCAACTTATTGAGGTGTGATGGACATACAAAAAGCTGTGCATATTACGTATACAATAGACAAGTCTGAGATAAGTATACGTACAGCTGTGAGACCAATACCACAATCTATGCCACAACATAGCCATCACTTCCAAGTTTTCTCTGGTGCTCTTTATGTTTTCTGAAGGGAAAGGAAAATAAGCCCTACGAGGGTTATATATCGCTAATGCTGTGGGGAAGAAGTAATTTTACTTGTACAGAGACTAAAAATAGAAAGGGATGAGAAAATACCCCAGATCAGAGAGATTGCTATGAAGTACTAGAGTTCTGAAGCATTCAACAGAAGGAAGTTAGAGAAATTCAGAAGCCAATAGCAGCTCACAACAATAATGACAGTAATGATGGTCAGCGTTCATCTTGATCATCTGTTGAGTGATTATCACGTGCCATGCGCGTAGCTGAGCATACTATGTGCACTATTTTACAAGAGCCCAGTGAAATGTCTACTATCATGCCATTCTTCGGATAAAAACACTAAAGTTTTGAAAGGTTAAGTGGCATCCCTAAGATCCTACAACTAGTAAATGTCAGGACTAGATTTCTGAGGTTCAGGAAGCTGAGCACATACCACAACTAGTGGGGACAGAAGAACGGCATTGACTTTGGATGTCTCATAAATATTCCTAGCTTTGAATACAAAAATGGGCCCACAAGGAAGGCAGAGAATGTCCCAAACTAGAGGAGAGAGAGCGGGAGAGCTTTTGTGCTGAGTCATGCAAAAAGTGTCTAGTAATTATGAATGGCCAGGATGGTCATTTCTGGGGGAACTTAGAAAGACTGTGGGAGTCCCTTACAGGAGGGAATTGCAGTAGGTGTGTGCAGGCTGAGGAGCAACCCGGTGGGACCTGAGATCTAAGGAATTTTCAGGGGGAGCTACGATTGTGAAGTCCGTTTAGGCTTCTTTTATCTAGTAGAGGTGGTTTGAAGTGGAACGGCTCTCCAGGGCTTCTGTAACAAAATACCAGAGAATGCGTGACTTACACCACGCACTCTCACAGTTCTAGGGGCCAAAGTCCCTGACTGAGAGTCAGCAGGGTGGATTTACCGGTGGGCCATCCTGGAAGGCTCAGTTCCAGACCTTTCTGCTTGGCTTATAGATGACCCCCCTCCCAGTGCTTTGTCCTTACATGTCTCTCGTCGTGTCTCTTCCTCTTCTTACAAGGACACCAGTCATATTGAATTAGGACCCACCCTAGTGGCCTCATTGTAACTCAGTCACGTCTTTAAAGGCCCCATCTCAAAATACCATCCATTACACTCTTTTTTTGGGGGGTGGGGGCATAGCTCCCTGACTGGGAATTGAACCCAGGCCACGGCGTTGAGAGCACTGAAGCGACTACACCATCAGGGATAGTTACACTCGTAAGTACTGGGAGTTGGAACTTCAACATATGAATCTGAGGGGGACAATTTAGCCCATGACATTGTCTGATAGAAATAATTAGGGAAGGGGGCCCGAGATCCGTGCAAGCTCTTCCCTGGGCAATTCTAGCTGTGCAAGGCCACAGTGAGGGGGGCCACCCCATGGGGGTGCATCCAACTACGTCCCTGTCCGATCCTACCCACGTTTTGAAAACCTACCCCAAGCAGATGTCGTCTAATAAAACGCCACCCAACATGCCGGGCCCCTTGTAGGACCAAGCTGACCAGCAGAGCGTAGTCTCCACACTGATGGGTGCTGGGTCGGGGATCAGGACAAGACGCCATGATTTCTTTACTCCTCCCTCCCCTTCATCAAGTTACCATTCACCTTGGTCCACGAGAGGGCTGCGTGTGGTTGAAGGAGAGAACCTCCACCTGACGGAGGCTTGTTGACAATGACACAGAGTTGTGAGGACGGCAATGAATCCAGACTGACAACACCCTCGATTTTTATTCTCACAGTAATTGCCTATGTTGTTTGGATTCTGTATCTTCCTTTTCTGGTTCTCTTATTCCCTGGGCTGCTTTGAGACTGGTCATTTCTTTTAAGGAAAGGAATGGCCCATCAAAGGAGGCCGGGAACGAAGCAGTGGTAGAACCAGGGGGTTGCAGGTGGACCAGAGGTGGCAGGTGCAGTTATGCACTGCCCTCTCCCCTCCACCTTCCCAGAGACTGGGGCTAAAGAACCTCCAGAAGCATGAGAAAGGGACTCAGCTCTGGGTTTTTTATAATTGAAATTCAGACTTGTAAGTGCTTGTGCACAGCACCGAGCATGGGTAGGAGGATTTGTTAGAAGGTAATTTTTGCCAGGGTCTCCAAAAAGCCCCAATTTTTCATCAAGAGGAAAGTGTGGTATGCTGTGGCTAACTCAGTGGCCCAGCAGGGGCCTGAGGCCAGTAGGTGTGACAGAGCCCAAATTCAGCCAGATAGCAACACTTGCATAGAGTTTGCATTTCTGGGCTAGAAATAGCCTACGTGTGTGTAATCCCAGTAACTCAGTGAACTCTTAACACACTCCGTGACCGAGCATCCCTACCTGACAGAGCACACAGCTTGCAACCTTTCTCTTCCCTTCTTGAATGACCCCAGGCCATCCTTCCACTGTGACAAATGAGGGCCCAGTGACTGAAGTCAATGGCCAGAATCTGTAGGCATGCCACCGGAACATGGCGAGGACAAACACAGTGGTGGCTGCAAGACACATCCAGGTATCCACACAGACACGTCCATGGCAGGTCTAGGGCTGCTGTGGGGACGTAAATACCCTGGAGTGCCTTGTAAGCGATCACTGTGTTCAGAATTCAAGTTAGCAAAATGCGTAACGTTTACGTGATAACATCTTTCACCAGGAACTAGTAAAGCCTGAGCGTGTAGAGCTTATGAGCAGCAAGAGCAAATGTTCTTTCTGCTTTCTTTCCTAGTTTCCTTTAGGTTACAGTTTTCTCCTTTCTAAGTGGTTTTTGTTTCCTACCAGAAATAAATTCTCCTTTGGCTGCTCGACCTTAAGCCTAGTCGGTTCAATTAAGGTACTTAGGACAAGAATATTTCAAAATAAGTGTGATGGCTATGAGTATAGAGGGCGCGAGCGAGGAACCTTGGACTTTTGGGAGGATTCCTAAAACTGTAGCCATGGAAATTGTGAAGGTCTTGTTAGCGTTATGCCAGGTGGTCATCTCGTCATCACGCCTTCCCAACAACCATAAGCCCTCACGACCTAGGATTGTACTGGTTATTAATACTCAAGGTGTTTCCGACTAAACCCCATATCTTCCACAACGAACTTGCTAGGTGCCAGCAAGTGGTCAAGTCGGGATTGGAACCCAGGTGGGGGGACACTGAAATTCACATGGTTAATCTTTATCCTATGCTGACCGTCCAGCCTAGTTAGCTTCCTCGCACCCCCACTTCTCTCAGCCTGCCGTGCTCCTGCCCACCTCAAGTTTTCCCTTAGCCTGAGGGAGGCACAGGGGACAGAACTCTGTCCTGCTGGAACTCAGCCAATACAAAGGAGGTGACATTAAATGGGCAAACGGTACAGACAAGTTCCTCGGAGGGAGGGAGGGAGGGAGAGAGAGGAAAAAATGTGTCTTTTAAGGCCACAGTTTTGTTGAGTTTTGTTTTCTTTTCTGCAGGGATTCAAAAATGAGCTCTCAGCTCCTCAGGTCTGCAAGAGATTTCTTTCATTCCTGAACTTTCCATAGGCTTCTGATTTATAATGTGTGTTCTCTGCAGATTGTCACAGAACAAGAAACTTGCCTAACTAAACATAATGGAGGCACCAGACCTCTGCTGACATGATTGGGGGGGCATCAGCTGGCCTGTTGTGGGGTGTGAACAGCCACCCAGAAAAAGTAACATAGAGGAGGGAGGTGACAGATTCCAAAGGGGAGAGCGAACTGTCTCGAACTGTGGTTTTAAGAACGGCTTCCTCCCAGGGTTTGTCTCTGTTCTGGTTTGTATGTTCAGGACCAGGAAGATAAGAGGGTAGCCGTGTGGGATTTGGATTCTAGCCCTGTTTCTTTTATTAATTAATGTTGTGGCTCTGAGCAAGACTCTGACCTTTTTTAAAGACTCAATTCCCTCATCTCTCAAATAGATATGATAATATCTGCTATGAAGATCAAAAGACGAAAAAGATGTAAAAGAATTTTAATTCATTCGCACATTCCACAAACCCGTATTGAGCTCCAAGTCAGAGCCAGTCTCTGTGGTCTGTGATGGCAGCAGGGGGCTCAGACCCTGGCACCAGAGCAAGGCCCTTGCTCCCTTACCTAACCCCACGTGAGGGAGAGGGTCCCAGTAATGTGTTCTTTCCTGACATTCACAATGAGTATCTTAAATTTAAGGAGGAAAAGTGAAAACCAAAACAAACCAAAACAAGAAAAATCAACAAAAGCCAAATATCTTTGTAAGGCTATATGAAGTTGCTCTTGTCTTTTCTGTATTAGTATATATTTGAAACCACTAATATATCCATATGAGTATCCATTGTAGCCTCATTTGTAGTGAGGCTACTCTGTATTGTCTATGTAGCCTTGGACAAGGTATTTACCCTCCCTAAACCTCCCATCCCCATTTTTTATAAAAGGAGACTACAGATAATATATCACAGTTTCTCTAAGAATTAAATAATATAGTATTAATGATTATAGGTGGGAAAGAAAGACATAAAATTAATGACACACTCGAAGTCTGAGACAAAGCAGGATCTGGAATATATACCCTTCCTCTCCACAGCACACTGCTAAATGCCTAACAATTATATCATTGTGGTGTCTATATTCAGACTTTATATGTATCACATCTTCCACGTAAGTGTACTCCGAGGGAATATAGTGACAATACCGTAATTACAGTGTTTGGAACACCCTGTGCTAGGTGCTGTGTTAAGTACTTTATATGCATCGTTACTTATAATGAGGCTGACCAGACGTCCCATTTTAAACAGGACAGAAAACAACGGTACTGACCCATTTGAAATGGTATGTCTGGTCAGCCTAGTCTCACTGGGCTAAATTCAAGTGTCCGTAGGCTGACTGTATGAACCGTTTGACACAGGACAGGACCACGATTCTCCATCCTGTTTGAAATGGGACATCTGGTCAGCCTACCACACATGGGATTAGTTTTACCGCCTTACAGAGGGGACAGCTAAGGCACAGAGAATTTAAACGCCTTCCCCCAATCACACGGGTGTAGGCAGTCGAATCGGGCTTTGCAGCTAGGTGGTCTCATGACAGCATCTGAATTCTTAACTACTATTCAGGCTAAAAAAAAAAAAAAAAAAAAAAAAGACCTCCTCTTGAGTCCTCTGACCCTTGAGGCCTGCCATACCCAGCATCTTATGAGCCCTCGGACAGGGGATGCCAGCCTTCTCCACCAAGTCCCCTCCGCTGGACTTGGGCTATGGCAGAGGAAGGGCAAGGCTACGTCTCACGTCTCACATCTCATGTCTCAGCCCCGGGAGGGGCGAGCAGCATGGCAAGGGATGGGGTTGTGAGGGGCACGACTTCAATTTGGAGTTAGCTCCTAGCATTGAGGGTGGTGATGTGTGGGTCACCTCATTACGCGACAGTGCCACTGAGCCCTCAAGAGTGAAGAGGTCCCTTGGGTAGGGCCTTCATGAAAGGTTATTCAAATACTCGCAGAGCAAGGTGGTCTAATTCTTAAAGGCAGTTACTTTTCAGGGAAAGTGGCCTTTTTTCCTTTCTCCTGGGAGACAGATATAAAAACAAACTTAAGCAGAGTGATTAACTTTCGTATGAGTTCAAAGGCAGAAAGGTCAATAGGTCACTGGTTAGATAACATAAAATGAGAACCGACATTAACACAGCCTGTTAAACACCATAAAAGTGAGATTTAACAGGAGAGGGAGGGAAATAACGGGGGCAGATGGAATGTGAGTCAGTGAGGAAGCTGAGTGCCTCCTCTGCATCCCCAGTCCTCAGACCCTGACAGTGACTTTGTGGGCGGGGACATTGGACAAGTGTTACTCTTCTCCTCTTTAGCCTGAGGGTTCTGCGTCTGCGTTTCTCCCCACCACAGACCGGAGTGTTCCAGAAATGCCTGAGAATGAATGCAGGAAGAGAGCGAGTCCTGAGAGCTCAGAATCTTCCCTGACCAGCCCAGCAGCTCCAAACAACCGTCAGAGAAACTTCCTCCGGCCTGGCGAGCACCCGGCTGCCCTCGTCAACTTCGGGGTTGCTGACATTTGAAGTGGATGATACTTTACGGTAATAACAACAGCTAGCATTTGATAGTAGGGTGCCCATGTAACCCTTCCTCTAAAGCACAATGCTCGTAAGGCGTGCCATGAAAGGCATAAACCGGGAGAGGCCTGGGCAATTATAGCCAACAGGGCACTCTATGAAGCATCTACCCTGGGCCAGGCATTGGGCTAACTGCTCTGTAGGCTTTATCCCATTTATTGCTGCCAACAACCCTCCAAAGGAAGTGTTACTATGAGCCTCATTGGATCAGTAAGAAAATCGACTCGTACGCTTCCTCAGGACTGCCGTTCAAACCCAGGCAGTAGCGCCACCAGCCTGGGAGCTGACATGGCTCAGTGGAACCAGGTGACCAGCCACAACTTTGTCACCAGGTTGCCTGGCCAGCTTTCAGCATTGAGTCCATGCCTCCGTTTTCCAGCAGAAAACCACCTCCCCATCTCTACCACCTGCCCCAAATTTACGAGACACCATGAGTGACAACCAGATGGACCAAAATTAATACTGTGCAGAGAGAGCCCAGCAGCCACCTGCTTGGGCACCTCTATTATTTCCCTCATGGGCATAGAAACTGTAAGTGCCTCTCCTTTGTCCTGGGAAGTAAAGGAGAACGTGTCAGAAATGATTGCCCAGCGGCCCAAGGACCGCAAACAAATAGAATGCCAGAGAGAGGTAGGTCAGAGGAGAGGCACATTCCCTCTTGTAAAATTTAAACACGAATTAATCCTCAAAGAATGCTTTCACCTATTGCAGAGATGGTCCTGTGGTAGCTTTGGAAGGCAACAAGGAGGATGTGCTGTTAAACTAGGAAAAAGGGAGAAAACACTAGAATGTCTTCTCTTTATTCATACACTGAGGAAGAGCGTAGGGCTGGGCTATTCAGCTGCTTTCTGTGCATAGGCACATCAATCCAATTCTCTGAAATTCAATTTCCTCCTCCATATAAAGGGAAGAACATCTCCTTTGCAATATAGTAGATATTATTATCTTCTATAATAGCATTCAAGGACATGATCTAGATGGAGTACCTGACTCAATAGACTGTAGCTACAAGTATTTCTCATCCAAAGAGAGGGAGAGGCTCCAACCCCATTGTTTCAGGTGAGCACCTGTCTGTGGCCTCCCAGAACCCAGATGTCACGAAGACCAGGTCACTTTGTATGAGCCGCCTGCTTCATGTTGATGACACATGCGAAGCCCCTAGACCCACTAACCACAGAGCCTGAAGCAGGCCTTTGCATGTTTAAAAGGCACAGGATACCCAAGAACATGAGAATAGAAAACCTGTCAACCCACTAGGAGAGACAGGGCTCATGTAGGAAAGTACGTGAGCATCAGATGGATACAATTTTGAATCGAACCGAGTTCAGCTGCTTATTAGCTGTTTTCTTGAGCAAAGTGTCCAGATGTTACTTTTTTCATCAGTAAAATGGGATGAAAGAACAACCAATAGGACAATGAGGAAGATTAGACAAATAGGAAGATTAGAGAGGATGTGTATAACACATCCGTGGCTAATTCAGACAATTAATTTTGAGCATGTTGCATTTCACTCTCGCACACAGGGGAAAAACGATTCCTCTCAGGACAATTTGAATTTTCTCTTATTGCAGCAATGTATTATGTGCAAAGAGAATAGCTATACAAATTAGGGTAGATACAAGGAGACAAAAAATGGTTAAAAGTTATTACTTTTGACTGATGGTCAGCCCACAGTCCACCATGTAGGTGAGTAAGGCTTTACCCTTAAAGTATATCAGAAAAGTGTTTAACCCTTTCACTGAATTAATTGACTTTAAGTTTTCTTCAAAATGTGTCAAAAAGTCAAAAAATGAAAAGTTGATATTTTGAGTATTTTATGTATTTAATAATAATGTTTTGAGCCTCTTTATATATATATATGACATTATTTTTGTTATATATTAATAAATTTACTTTATATTGACTTTTAGCAAAAAATACTCAAAATATATTAAGTGACATCAATTAGATTTTAGCTAAATTAGAATCTAATCACATTGATGACATAAAAATTTATTACAAAATGTTCCGCAGCATACAAAACATCTTTGTTGTTGATAGTGCAAGCCACAGAAAAACATATTAAAAATCTTGTAAATGGAGAAAAGTCCATGAACCAGTTTCACACTGAATAACAATTTTAGGATAATTACAGTATTTGTATTTTTAAGCAAATACAGTTAAAATGTTACATTTTATTAAAAATGAATGAATACACTAAAGTATAAAAATTTCCTGATTATTCATTCTTGAAAAACAGAATCATATAGAAAAATATACTTTTTTTTTTGAGCAGTCAGCGGATGAAAATATTCATTCAGATAGATCTGAAGGTCTCAGCAAAAGGGTTAAGCATTTTATTAGCTAGTTTCCTCCCAGAGGACCTTGCAAATTAAATTATGCAAACAATTTCTGAGCCACATGAGTTTAGAATCTTTTATTTACCCCACCTAGCACAGCACCTGATATATAGAGTTGATACACGGTCGCTACCCCTATGGCTGTTCGCTGTGTGGCTGAAGAACTTTAGCCTCCAAAATAAAACATAGTCTTTAAAATATGCATCAGTAGAGAAGAACAGAAGCACAGATAATGCAAAGCAGGGGAAAATTAAAAGAAAAAAAATCAGGACACGGTTTCAGAAAAAGTTAAGTGTTCTAGCAGCAGAACTCAATAATTAAACTTGTGAGATTCAGCCCATATTTCATTAGGATGGTTCCTTGAGTAGATACCAACTTAGGGTGAAGAGAAGAGCGAAATGGCTTTGGCTTTCGCATGTCCCCTCACTTTGAAAGTAGAAAGCACATGTGAGTGAGTGATCAGTGTTGTCAGCAGCAGTGGAATGTCTGCCAAGGTGACAGGGCCACTCCTGTGACCCTCCACCAGCAGCGCGGCCACGGGTTTGGTCCTGGACAAATAAGCATGTTTTAGGGCCGGGTGCTTCTCCAAACACGTTACTCTTACGAAAACACTTGATGTTTTACTTCGCCGACTGCTAAATATCGTTGTACCACTCTCCTTGGTGATCTCACCATAACTCGTTTCACTTGGAAAACTTTCAGAACTGAAAATGTGGTCACAGCACCGAATGGATTCTCCTGCCCCTGTGCCTTCCAGAATGATGGGTGGTGACAGTTAAGGACTTTTAAGTCCACCACTTTACTGAGCTGGCCTCGAACTGCACAGAATGTCTCAGGATATCACAGCCAGGCCCATTTTGGGTTCCATGTCCAGCACTTTCATTCATATGTGTAAATATTAATAAATGTACATTTAAACAGCCATTCAACAATGGCATACTTAAGAATTTCTGGCTGCTTTTTCCTCTTTATTCTTACTGGGCCTGGATCTCACTGCTCTAAACCTTTCTCAGGAACCTGAAGTGACCTCACGGATGGTCAGCTTACTTTCAGTTATGGCTCAGTGCTCGGTTTCGGCTGGCTTGTCCTCCTCTGCCACCCCTGAGCGTCGCATGGTGCCTGATGGCTGGGGCAGAGTCCCTGCTGAATGAATGTGCTATGTAACACCCAGCCACGTTGAACATGGAAACCAGAGCACACATGACATCTCAAAGGCTTCAGCTCACCCACTTCCAGTCCTTAGGCCATGGCATTTCCCTGGGGCTCCCAGGAAGAGCCTTTCCTAAGGTTATAGGGCTGGAAGTGGGTGAGCTGGATGGAGCGCACCAGTAACTATTCTTTCTGGCCAACTCTGATTCCTTCTCAGAATCCTTCTTAACACAGGGCTTCAGGTAATGACTTACCCATTAGTTAGCACACAAGAGAAAGCCGATGTGCTAATGAAACCTGAGAAGGGCATTTTAACACTGGCTAGATCAAAAGAACCAGCAGTCTTTCCAACAGAAAAATTCAGCTCTAGAGCTAAGTAATGCCTACGTTAAATGGCTCTTGCCCCAGCCACTCTGGATGCATATGTATGTGAATATGTACGTACACACACACACACCCCATGTGGCATAATATCCTGCATACAGCCCCCTAAGGTACACTGGGAGGCAAGAGACATCAATCCTGTGGAAAGTCAGCAGCTGCATTTGATGGCTTGGCCCCACTTTGCTCAGCCAGACCATCATGGGTGATTATGTTCTCATTTCCACCCTCAGACTGCAAAAGGAGAAAGGTCAGCTAGTCTGGGATCCCTCACACAGCTGTTACAGATGTTTATGGAAGAATCTGATATACCAAAGCTTTCCCAGAAGTTAAAAAAAAGAAAAACAAAACAAAAACGAAAGACTTGTGAATGGGATATTGAAAGCGCCAAATGTGTGGCAGCGAGAGAACAGATTTCTTTGTTAACTGACCCAGAACATTAAATTGATTATGTAATTTAACATCCCTGCTCTATTTGATAGCTGCCCATTAATTTTGTTCCCTCCTACATTATATTCAATTGCGAACTCTAGAAATGGAAGAACATATTTATTTTGCTTGGAATTTGCAATTTTCTACCATCTGAACTATTTGTAATTTGTAATTTCTTTCTCCAAGGGGAGCCTATTACCCCAGGAGAAATGGAGGTCACCCTTATTTGGAACGTGCCATCTTTGACCTCCTTCCCTTCCCTTTTGCAAGAGGACATGGATTGAGATAGTGCCTATCCTGGGAGATGTGACTGTTCGCCTTGGCGAAGGTCATGCCCTACCCAGCCTCCTCCTCCTCCTCCTCCTCGGTCTCAAGGGAAGACGGGTGGTGAGAGAAGAGGGACTCTGAGCAGAGCCATCATCAGCTGTCAAAGAGGGTACGGACTCGCCAAAGATGCTTTGTTAGAAATGCAGATGTCCAGACCCTACTCCATCAACTGAGTCAGAACTCTAATCCAGGCGATTCTTAGGCACAGTAAATTGGAGAATGACACCCACCTAGAGATATGGTGCTTTAAAAGAGCTTGGCAGCCCAGGGAATAAGAATATTTTTCTCAATAAAGGGAATTTTCTGGTCAACCAACTGTGTGGTATGAAATGTCATCCTCAGCGGAGCCCTACTTCGGACAATCCCCTGTATCGTGGTTTTTCATTCAAAGATCCAAGATGCTGTGTGATTCCCCATCCCAGCACACCTTACTCTCCCTCAGATCCTTCTAAATAAAACTCAAGATTCAAGTAATGCCCAAGCCTCTCCAATGGTGAGCTTTCTCTAGCTAATTATGCGCCATGTGGGCTGAGCTCCTGAAGATACGATCCCTTGCTTTTACTTATTCTTAAAAAAATAATTTAATACAATTATTTTTTTATACAAATGTCTGCTGGTATTTTTCCGCTGTGGGCATGATCCTGCCACATTTCCACGTTCCATTTCAGCCAGTGATGACGGCTGGGACCTGACCCCAGGCAGAGCTTTCCAAAGAACCTAGCAGCCAAACTGTGCTTTCAAAATCCCCAACAACAGCTGAAGAGAGCCAAGGAGGCCAGGTGCTGGGCAAGCAGATATTTTAGGCTTGGCTGATGGTCCAAATTGGATATTTCCTCTTGCCTACCAGAACGATCCATAAGGATCCATACAAGGAGAGCCTTGTGTCCTTCTCACTGGCCTCCCAGCTCCCCTGTCCTTACTCTGTCCTCCTACTGTTTCTATGTGAGTTGCATGAAATTATTTTTTTTACCGTGTAAAACACTGCACACGTGTAATTAGTTCACTGGCAGCGTGAAGGAGCTCAGTGTTACAAAGGAAGGGCTGATGGCTTCTTCCTCTAATGGTGCTTCTTTTGCCCCAGTGAAGGCCATGGAACATTGGGTGACAAAAGGCACTGATGAAGTATACGTGGATCTAAGGACTGAAAGTAGCCCAAAGGTAACTGTTAAGCTCAGATGTTAGGGACAGAGCATCCAAAGGCGTTCGTCGTTAGCACAGGGTCGTCAGTACAGGGGAAGCGAGTCTCCATTCCTCCAGGCCTGAGGGCTCTTCTGCAGGGTGCCACCACAACCTTGAGCCCCATCAGTTTATTACAACACTAGGCTTTCAATCCTCTCTATCTCCGCAACCAGAGTTTCAGCTCAGGTCCTCATTCACTCTTGCATTCTCTTTATAATTTCTACTTGCCGAACGACCTAAGTCACCTCTGCTCTCTCTGCTCTAGTACCATCCCCTTGAGTCCACACTGCAGCCAGTGTGATGTCTCCCAACACAGGTCTTATCATGTACAGCATGCACATCTTGCACAACCCTTGCATTACTCTAAAGAAAGAGTCTAAACTCCCTAGACCTTAATCAAATTCCAAAATACTTCTCCAAGCTTATCTCCTAAGATTCTTCTGCACACTGCATGTTTCTCCATATCCAACACCTCAGCCCTTCCAAAATGCTGCCCCCTTCCATATTTTCACAGTCCTTTCTCTTTTGAAGGTCCTTCTCACCCCTCTAAGCATTTTGAAGTATACCCCCTCTTTAAGGTTCAGCTGATCAGTCACATCTGTTGCGTTTCCTCGATTTCCATGGTGAGAATTACTCCCTGCTCTGTACTATGATAGCACCTATTTTCCCATCTACTTCAGTATGCCTTATAGTACAGTTGTTAGACTTTTAATCTGCGAGACTGTAAGCTCCTACAGGTCAGGGATAAGCTTATTCACCCTTGTACAAACCACAGTGGCCAGCACAGCACCATTCCCTTAGAAAAGCTCAGTATATGTTGGTTTGAAATAACTGAATGATTCATGCTTTAAGCAGGCAGATCCTCTCCCCTGCCTGCACAATTAAGTTGTAATTTTCACTTCTGCAGAAAACCTGTAAGACAGAGAAGGAAAAGCAAGCCCGGGATGGAAGACAGGGGGTAGTTCTGAAAGACACCTGCCCATCAAGGCCTATCTTTATTTCTCCCCAAGACCTACACAAAGACCCCTTCCATTGTCTGCCTTCCTGCCTCGCCGTGTCTGAACGTCTTTCATATTCTTATCTCGGAAGCACACAGCTTCTTGGGAGTGGTTTTATGAAAATGTATTGGAGGCACTTGCTGGTCCATTAGCACCTGCTTGCATCCAGCTGTGTCAGATAAGCACTGAGAAACTTATTTTTCTCAATTAAGAAAAGTTGCAACTCCACAGACAACGGAGAGGCTTCGAGGTCTGAGCAGGATGCAATAACCTCATGACAAGAATGGCACACTTCCTGTGGCTTAGGGGCTAGTGTCCGTGTGGTTCTACTGAGCCCCTGAGCCAGGAAATCTTTGGAGCCAGCAAATCCCCTTGGCAGGGTCCACAGCAGGTTCTGGGCCCTGGAGATTAATTAGAGCAGGCCTGGGCAGACGTTCTCAGGGCTAGGGCTACTTCCAATTCTCTCCAAGTGTGCCGGTCCACTAGCTATCGTTGCTTGCTCAAATTCATGCAGTGGCCTCAATTGTGAAGAGCTGACGCTCAACTGTAACAGCTGTACGTGGGCAAACAAAACATGTTTTTCTTTTATGTTTAGCTGCTCAGTTGCTAGGCCCCGGTGTAGTGTGGCGTCAGCTCTGACGCTTTTTTCTTAATTCAGGCCGTCACCCCAAAATTGCTTGGTGGTCCGCGGGTGGACCGTGATGGACCAGGCCTGAATGAGAGGATTCACTTTCAAAGCTGAAGTACAAGAGCGTGAATTTGAAAGATCCAAGAACAAGGTTCCTGCACCGGACAGACGTTTCCAGTTGTCACCCTGACCTCTAGGGAGCATTAAGTACAGAACTGTGGTGTCTGCTGGGAGCCCGGACGGGCTGGGCACAGAGTGCGGGCCAGGGACTGGGAAATCGCAGACACTTTGTATAATAAAAGGGAAAGATTGAGAATTCCCAGACAGCAATCTATACAGAAAGAAAAGTGGGAAAAGGAGAGAGGAACAAAGAGGGGGCATTAGAGGATATGGTCTTTCACCCCCTTTGGTCACATGAGAAAATGTCTGTGGAAGTCGATGGACAGTCAACACTTCTCACCCCGGGTTCAAAACCAAAGAATTAGAATTAACATGGAGAGAAGCCCAGGGCCTGAACAAGTGTTGCCTCAAAGGCCAAGAACCTTGAACCTGAGCTGTAGAAAAACCCTTCCTTAATCTGGAGAAATGATGGATGGACTTGATTAATCATTGCTGATGCTCTCGAAGCCCCAAACAGTGCAATCAGTTGTGTATTTTACAACAAAGGAAAAGCAGAAAACCATGAGACAGTCTACAAATTGTAAAACTCTTTTCTCTGTCCTTGAAACATGATTCTTGTTGCCATGTTGTAATATTTCTCTTAGAAAATACGAAGTCGACGCCTCAAAGACCCAGATAGCAAGAAAGCACTCTGACTGGATACCTTCCTGTCCATCATCTCCACTTAAAAATAGAGTTGCTCACCTTGTTTCTGGGAAGCTCATGGCTTTGCTGTCACGGAAATCTTTTCATCTGATTCTCCTAGTACAAAAGAAGATAAGCTTCCACCGTTTGAATATTTGAAACAAAGACAGAAATCTCCCTAGCCGAGGCCTGACAGATCAGGGTGGGAAATACCTATTACCTGATATTCTCTCGAGTTAAACAGAAACTTTGTTGGAAAAATCCCTTTGATTGAGTCTACCTCAGAGATCTAAAACATTTGTTCACACTTTTAGGAAAAGAATCAATTAATTAGTGTAGGGCCTGGCAAGAAGGGAGTTGTCCTTTATGCTTTGTCATCTTTGTCATGAACGGGCCATGGGGCAGCGCCCACGGGACTGCCCCGACATACTGGGAGGGCTCTGAATTCTTCACATCCTGAGACTGAACCAAGCACGTCCAGAAATGTTGGAGACCCCAGCTGACATCTAGGTCACATGAAGAGGACGAGAAGGCAAGGCGATCGCAGCAAGAGAAGAGAAAATGGGACACGTTGCCATCCTGAGCCATCAATACAGACAATTTAAGTAGGACGAGAATGCGATAAAGGGTTTCAGAGACAGAAGGTAATACAATTTGGGAAGAGATGTGAAGGTCAAGAGTTGAGATTTTGACATGTATGCCTTGTTTCTCCAGACCTCTCTGACCTTTGGGGCCTTTGTGTGCTAAGCTCTGTCCCAGTTAGGCTACTCGTAAAGAAGAGCCCTGCACAATCTCATTTTCCTGTGCACCCCAGACACCCCGTGGCTCCTGGGGGCTTGTAGTCAGCCTTCCTCAAAGTGGGAGGAAGGCTGGCTGTTTTCTCACCAAGCTTGCCTGGTCTGGACTTTGCAGCCATTACAACTTTTTAACTCTCCCTTTGTACCTGGGCACTGAAAGTAAGAACTCTGGGGGGGTCGGGGGAGAAATTGGGGGTGTACTTAACAGTAAAAACTCCTCAGCAAGCCTAGAGCACATTCCTCTCTTTCTGGCTCTGCTGTGAGCAGCACAGGCCCTTCTCTAGGTGACATCGGTCTGAAAAGCTTGACTTTGTCCCACGTTTTGTGTCCGAAGCTGGACCAAGGACGGCTAGTGTGCATCCTGAACCCATGCCTGTCTGCAGGGTGCACGTGTGTGTGCACGCGCGTGTGCTCGTGAGCTCAGGACTAGCAGGCAAGAAAGGTTTCGTATCGCAGGTAGGATCGTTCGTGCTGCCTAACGTTCTTCTGTGCCGGCAGCTCGCACGTTGGTTTTGCTTTCTTTTGTTTCCTTTCATTTCTCAGATCTGGACGCCTTGCTTTGCTACCTTCTTTCTCCTGAACTTGAGGGCTATGCTCTTGGGGTGTGAGCCCTGAGCACTCCCGGGGCCCATGTGATCTTTTCCCTCCGGCTCCTCACGCCTCTGCCACCTGGACAAGTATCCTGTCCCAGCCTCGGCCCGAGTCACCTGGGCAGCACTCCCGCCAGGGCCCAGAGCGAGGGCACGGACTTGGCAAAGTTCTGCATTTGGAGAGGCCGTATCGCCGCTATAAATAAAAGGGATAAGCTCCCAAAACATTCACAAAAGAAAGTTCCAGCATGCTGCCAGCTACAGAGTGTACAGACTCCACTATTAGTTCCTTGTGACCAAGCTCAAAAGATGTTTATAATCTTTTTTTAGGTGACACTTGGGGACTTTCAAATTTCTCTTTCCAAATAGAAAATGCTTTTTCAAAACCACTAATAGGTGAGAACCCCCAGACTGCTGCGACCCAGTGACACGAACAATCTGGGACAAAGAACGTGTGTGTGGGTGTGTGTGTGTGTGTGTGTGTGTGTGTGTGTGAGAAGCTAACATGAAAAGCTGGGGGGCGGGGGGCGTGATGCAGTGTGAGCAGAACGCGGGGGATACTGAGAATTCAAAAGCTCACCTGTGACAAGAGGCAGTGCTGTCATCCGGGAGGGGTCCACTCGGGAGTCAGGCTGCCTGTTGCGGATCCCAGCTCTGCCACTGGCCACCTGGATGACCTGCAGCAAGTGCCTCAGCCCCGGCGCACCTAGATGTCGTCACCGCGAAATGCAGGCTCCCTCAGGGGCTGAGACGAGGCTCAGGTGCGTCCAAGGGCATCAGTGTGATGCCCTCACGTGAAAAACATGGCTCTAACAATCACACAGGCAACCATACAGGGTTGAGATGAGGATCAGGTGAGCTGATGCACATAAAGTGTGATGCCCTCACCTGCAAAATCAAGATACTAACGAGGGCTAGCCCACGGGGGCGATCAGGTGAGTGGACGTACATGAAGTACTCAGGGAAGGGCCACCTCAATGTTGGTGAGGAAGGTTGGACAAATGAAGCCAGGGGTGAGCGGTGGGGGCAGGAGCGGGGCCCTGCAGTGCTGGCTGGCCAGGGAAACAGGAAGTGCCGCAGGCCCTCCAGGATTCCCTCTCCTCTTTCCCTTTCCCTAAGCCCTACCTCTGCAATCCCAGCTACAAGCCGACCACCGCAGTCCCTCTGTTGTCACCTGGAGCAGGTGTAAGGCGCTTGCAGCTCTTAGAAGTCCAGGAGATGTCCTGTCTTCCCAAACAGCTCTCTGTGCCTCTCCTCACACAGAAGTGGAGAATCCCTAGCCTGCCAGGACCCAGAGGACAGGGCTCTCACCAGGGACCCCCTGACTGACTGCAAGCCCATTCCAGACTTGACACCTGAGGAGCTGGCCCTTGGGCTTTGAGATAGGAGGACAGAGAGAACTCCGGGGTTCAGAGGAGTGCCTGAGGCCACCCTGGCCGGAAGCAGACAGCCAGGCCCCCCCCTCCACCCAGCTCCTGGGAAGTCACGTGCTGCTGAGAAAAGTTCTCTGCATTTTGGAGGCAAAAGTTTTCTAAAAAAATAAGCCTCACAGTAGCACCTACCCCAGAGAGCTGATATCAAGATTAAATGAGATGACAGCAGAAAGATCCCTAGTTCTGCCTCTGGTCCTCGCCTTGGCTCAACCACTTCGGATTCAGGTGACAAGCTCACCAGCTCTTTGCAGGCCCTGCTTCTCTAAGATGAACGTGGACGTGAGCTTTTGAGAGTCATTTCTCAGCAAAGTTATCCAATGCGACTTGATTGAGTCCCTGCAAGACAAAAGCATGAGACCGGCCTCCTGCCTGGTTGTAGGACCCCAGAGAGTGCTGTGGTGACCTGGTCGCCCCAGCCCTCCTGCGGTGGGGTTTGTGGCAGCCATCTGCACAGTGAAGTGGGCCCGTTCCTTTTCTCCCGTATTAAATACCCACAGGCACTAATCCTCATTATGGGCCAATGGCTTGGAAAATGTTATTATTAAATCAAAACCATTTGCAATAAAGGGAAAAATTCATCTGCAACTATAAACTCTGTTGCTTATAGCTGGGCGTTAAGAAAAGGAGTGGTGGCTACGTCCCCTGAAGCCCAGCACGTCCAAGCCTATTCCCACGGTGGGTCTCCCCGGGCCACGTGGAAGAGCGGGGAGAGGGGACCCAGGAGGTTCCGAGTGGGCCTCGGGCGCAGTGGCACAGGCCTGGGAGCATGCCAGCCTGACCAGGGCTCAGCACACACTGCTGCCCACCCCGTTCATTCTCTAGAAAGATACCAGGAAGGTTTAACTTGCAAGAGGCTCCCATCCCCTCTTATAAAGGACACTTGTGGGCTCCGGTGTCAGCTCCACTGGCTGGTGATTCCAGCTTTACGACTTTACTAGGACAGATGGGACAGGTCACTCGAGGCCTCCATTTCTACCCCTCAGGGTTGCGATGACGTTACAGAGATTGTTGCATCCAAACATATTTCACCAGAGTTATAGCCCTGCCTCAGGTATAGCCCTGGAGTTTCGGAGAGAGCCCGGGCCTTGTCCTGGCCAGGCCCCGGCCAGTGAAGTGAGGGCACGTGGTGTCTGTGACGACAGTGACCTGATACACGTCTCTCTCTGTTACCCAGTGGCCCAGACGCTCCTCTGACACTGATTCTGCTGAGTCCCCAGAGTCCTGACCACAGCTGCTCATTACAACAGGGGACTTAACAGGAATATTGTGGCCTTTCCTTGGCCAGTTAATTCAGGGTCTCTGGAAATGAAGCCCAGACATTCATATATACTTTAAAACTCTCTTTACTTTGGGAAACTTTCCGAGGACTCGTGCCCTGAACCCCGTAGTTCATGGGCTCTAGAGCCTGTGTGTTCTCTATGAAAGTTGAACCACCTGATTGAAAGATGACTTTCCCAGCAGGGAAGCCTTTCCCAGACTAGAATGATTTTTGTTTCATTCGGTTTCCTCTGGAGAAAAGGGTGGGAACGACCCTGGTCATTTCACTTCCCGCACCAAAGGTGGGGGGACATGGAGTAGCTCAGGCTGTCTCCGAGCTTCCATGGCAATGACACCACCCATTAGGTGACCGTGACGTGCACGTTCCCAGTGGGCAGCCATTCTGTTGTCCTCGCTGCTTGGTCTCCTGCCACGTTTGTCTCCTGCCTGTGTAAGAGGATGGGGGGCACGCTCTGGGGGGGCACTATGAGCTGTGGAGAGAGAGCTCTCAGACGCCATGTGTGTCACTGCTCCTTTTCTGGAATAAAGGCTGTGTTTGGTTTGCCTGTGGCTCCTCAGTTTTCCCTGGGTCTGCCCGGATTCCGTGCAAATCCCCCTGGCCTCAGTGGTTTGCAATGCAAAAGGGAACTAAGGTGCTGGAATGAATGACGCTGGGATTCTCAGGTCCTGGAGTGGGCAAGAGGAAGGGAAGGTTTGCAAAGCACGAAGCCTGATGCGTTTCTGCGTGCACCCAGGCGTGATTGTTGGCTGGCCAAGTGCTAGACGACGCTGGGTTCGAGGAATTCAGGGGAAGCTTGACAGGTTTTCCCCTCACTAAAGGAATTTATAATCTGGTTAGTAAAGACACAAAAAACCATAAAATCAAATACATCAATACTATCTTGTACAGGCACTCCTCACTTACCGACTGAATTCCATTCCTACAACGAGATTGTTAATCATGTTGGTTGTTAAGCAAGGAGCTTAAGGGTGGTGTCATAGAGTATATCTGTTGTGCCATAGGGTATGTATCTTCCACCATGTGACACCACACTTGTAAGTGAAATACCTACGTAGTCTCGTGTGACTGGGAATGCTTCATGAATACTAACCGACTGGGAACGAGACAAAGACTGAGAAAGACAAAGAGGTCGGTTGTTAAACAGGTAGGTCGTTAAGTGAGGAGTGGCAGTATGAACTCCTCACTGGGAGAGCAAGGTGGGTAGTTCAGTCGAGGCCTAATCCACAGAAGCAGAGGAGGGAGCAGAGTGTCACTAAGCCAAAGCACTGAGGACAAGAAGTAGGGAGAGAACACACATATTGCCAGACCCTGTTTCGAAAGCCTGCAGCGGGGCAGGCATGCTGGAGGCGTAGGCAGCTGTCCCCTGCCCTGGTACGGCACTGCCAGGCATTCCTACATGGAGCAGGGGGGTCGTGACAAAGCACGATCCAGCCGGTGTGTCGGGAATGTGGGTCAGTGCTCCCACCCAGACCTGCTTCTCTGGGTGACCTGCCTGTTCTCAGCCTCGGGGATGTTCCCCTTCGACCTCATTCGTCTGGGACATCCTAGGGACACCGAGCCACGCTGTGCAGCCTCTTCATCCTTGCTGCTGTAAGTGAACCCAGAGTGCATGCCGGGAGAGCTCACGACCTGCTGCAGGCCTTGGCGTCACGTCTCCACGAGTATCCACTGCGTGTTCTTGCTCCTGCCTCCATTTGCTCCTAGTTCCCATTCTCCCCCAAATGTGGCTCTGTTGCTCATTTCATACTGGTCACTGTCCTTCAGCAACTCTCTCTCATGCCTTCGCCTGATGAGTTAGCCAGTCAGCCTTTCCTCCCCAATGAAGTCCTTGGCACTAGGCCCCTAGTGTGGGTACTCCCAGACCTCCCTGGCTCACCCCCTCCCCGGAGTCGCCTTTGGGCCGATTTGCTGTGGGATCCCACCAGGGGTGGAAGCCCTAAAGGGAGCCTGGGTACAACTTCTGGTCAGGAACCAAGAAGAATCTTCTCTCAGCCTTTGACATGTTGGTGAATTAATAATATGACCAATTGTGGGATGATGGGCAATGACTTGTAAAAGGCATAAAGACAACGAAGCTTAGAACTGAACCCCGGAACTCACTGATGTCCACTCCACGAATTCCCTCTTTGTTTTTTTTTTTTTTTCTTTTGTTGCTGTTGTGTGGTTTCCAGGGGAAGAAAGGGAAAAATACTTAACCTGTTCAGTCATTCTTTACTCTTAATATGAACAGGTAGCCAAGGCTCACCGGACGTTTGAAGGCTATGCCTAGCACTAAAGAGAAAGATGGAAGAGAAGGGAGAAACAGAAGTAGCCTTGAGGAAATAGAGATAGAGGAGGACAGAATGTTTTTAAAAATTCCTGATAAAAAGGTAAGAGAGAATACCACCTAAGAAATAATACTAGCACCCTATAGGTAGAAATAACCAACTATAAAATATATTGAAAATTGATATTGGACATTAAAAATTCAAATACAAGAAGATGTTGAAAAAAGACTTCCAACGTTGCTACAAAATTAAATATTTTTATTTAAACTCTGGGGACAATTCAACACAAGAGCTAAAAGGTAAAGTTGAGGAAATTTCCCAGAAGGAGAAGGAACCAAGAAGAAAAATACAGGAGAAGGTCAAGGAGGGATTGAGGGGATCGATTCCGGTGGGCCAGTGGCTGACTAACAGACATTCTAGAGAGACAAGCAGACAAAAGGAAGGTGGGAAAGCACCCTAAAACGAGACAAGGGAAGTGTTACAGAAACCAAGAACACAAACTTCAGGTTTTGAGTTTCAGATAAAGACTTAATTATTTCAAGGCATCCTGCTCCAAGATTGCAGAACTGGTGATAAAGAAACTAGCTTAGAAGTCTGTGTAAAGGGCAACAAACAAACAAAATCAAGAACAAAACAAAACAAACTTTGCATGGAAAGGATTAAAAATCTAAGATGGCAATTTTGCAAGGGCAACATTGGAAGCTGGAAGATAAAAGCGTAATGTCTTCAGACTTCCCGAGGAGAATAGTTTCCCGTTGAAGACGTTCCATCCACTTAAATTACACTTAAGTGTGTGGGTAGAATAAAGATACTTTCAAGCAAAATTTGTTTGTTTGTTTGTTTGTTTTTTAAGGTATCCTCCATACACCTTTTCCCAGGAAACTGCTGGAGTTGTGTCCCATCCAAAGGAGTTTAGACTCCAAACGAAGAGAGAGGAGGGCATGGAGTCAAATAAGAGATCTGACACAGGAGAGAGGCGACGGGATCACCCCAAGAGGATGGTGACGACTTGCTGGGAAATGACAGCCACGCGGCCAGCAGGGGACAGAGGGTGTGGGGGGGTGTGGAACCGGTAAGCTCTTTGCCCTGTTGGACCACCCGGGGAGGTCTCTGCCAGCATTACAGTGAAGGAAAGAGGGGCGCACCATGCCCCACCCAATCCCCTTCCCAAAGGAGTGATTAATGTCAGGGAAAACAGAAATTTCATAAGAAACAGGATGTCATTATAATCCACGTGGCTGTGCATAAAGTATTATAGATCTACACAGTGAAGATAATGTAAACATTAAACTGTGCTTTATACAAAAATAATCTAAACCCTCACTCCTCTTCCTCCATTCTCTATCCCCTGCTTTGCGCCCCCATAGCTGCTACCTACCTGATAGTCTCTCTCTCTCTCTCTCTCTCTCTCTATTTATATATTTTTATCTGTCTTTCTCATTGGACCTTAATCCCTATGAGGGCAAAGATTTGGTCTACGTGGGCCACTATGGTATCCCCACATTGCCTAGAAAAGTATGGAATTCATAGTATACAAGGGCTGTCCTTAAAGTACCCAGCCATGTCATATGAAAAACAGAGGAATCTATGGGTGGATTTTTTCCAGACAGCCCTTGTATATTTCCTAAGTGTCTCCTAAATGTAGGGGGAGTGGAAGTAGGGGTGTGTGTGTGTGTGTGGTGTTAGAAACCAAATCTTCCTTTGCATCACCTTCAAAAGGTGTCTAGAACAAAACAACCAGAAGCAGAGAGGTGCACGGATAGAGCCTGGGAAGGTACACAGCGAAGAGCTGTGAGAGTTGGAAGCAACTTCTCTGCAGAGAAGTGAGGGGACTGGAGCAGCGGCTGCCACACTTTGTTTTAGGACTTGCAACCTTGTTTGGCATGGAAACCTGGCACCTGTATGACTTTAATCAAAACACAATTTTTAAAAAAAGCAATGAGGGAAGGTCTAACGCTCTCATCTCTTATCCATATTGTTGTACAAGACCTCGATTTCTGCTAAAAGTGAAGAACCTACTAGGAGACACTTATTTTGTTGGCTTGGTAGATGAGGGCTAGTGTCTAGGCACATCAAGGCACATTTCCATCCCAGCCGAGAGCAGCCAACCTCCTGTGACCCCTTTGCTAAAGATACACCGACATGCATTTACATGAAATACCTCTGAATTTCTTCTTCATACTTACTCGTTTGAAAATCAAGTTAAAAAACCATGGTGTGATGGATTGTGTGTATCTCTGGCTCTTAATACTTAAAATTTCCTGAGGCATGAGCTTCAACAAGCCATTTAATCTCCCTGAGTGCCCTCAGTTCCTTCCCTTATAAAATGGGCACGATAATATGCACCTCCTTGGAGTACAGTGCTTACTAAATAAGATATCTGTGTGAAATCCCAGCACAAGAGAGATACTTGATATCTGCTCGTTTTCTCTCCTCCCTTCTTTCTTCCCAGGACTGACTGGGATCATGCCTGAAAGAGCTGATCAAAAAATATATATACACAAACACACACACATACATCTACATATATATGTTGGTATAGATGTAGCTATAGATAGAAAGAGAGAGACAGAGAGAGCACCGGTGACAGGATAGAAGTCTATAAAGAGTTTGAGGGAAGTTTACATTTCTTTCCACATTGTTGGAGATGTCCGTGGCGAGGCCTTGCCCCCATATATCAGTGTCTGGGAAGGGACAGTTCCTTTATAGCATTGTTATTCATCATAAAGGCTGTCATGGGAGAAAAGGGCACTCGTCCCAGGCATGACTCACCTGTACATTCCCTACTGCACCTAACACTCTACCTGAGCGCTCAGTGCCCATGAACTCGGTTTGTACATTGAGACTGGTCAATATGAGCCAGCTTGGAGACCCTCTGATATTCCTTCTGTGCAGGTGTCAACTGGGACAGAGGTAGGTTCAGTTCACTTACAAGTGTGAAAGGATACTTATCACCTCAAAGATTAAATTAACCAGCTTGTTTGCCCAAGAGATTAGAGAGACTCTGTCTCTGGCCGGAGCCTGCATAACGACTTCTCTAATGGACTCGCTAGCTTCTCTACTAAAGGTTAATTTCTTCCTCCATCACAAAGCCTTGTGAATGGTCCCGAGGGTTGTTCTTGGTAGAGAAAGAGAGGGTCTTGTTAAGTATTAATGATCACAGTGGCAGGTTTACAATATCACCTCCTCCCTGTGAAGGAAAAGATCACTTCATTGACATTTATCAAAAGAGCTTCCACGGGGAACCAGGAGCACAGCTGTCATTACTCCCCACTATGGGCACAATGGAAAATGGCAGATCCTCTCCCATCTGCTATTCGCCACAATTTCCTAACCCAGAAACAAATAAAGCTACAAAGACACAACCGGGACGGAGTGCAAAGAAAACCAGAATTTTAATTTAAAGAGAGATTATTCTAATGCTACCCCTGCAAGTAAAGAAAGAAAATATTTGCTGGTATCACTTGTGAGGCTTTTCTTCATTTTTCATAACCTTGCATGAAAAAGCTTTTTGGAAATCCAGGAGAGTGAAATAGTCAATCACATGTCAGTTTGGCATTTCCAAATGAGGGCAAATGGGCCATCAAATTTCTTCTACATGGAGCATTAGATACAAGACATTTTATGAGAAAGAATATGGCAGAATAAACTGAGGACTATTTGCACCCTCTCCTCCGCCACCAGCAAAACAATTTGAAATTTAAAAAAACTATACAAATTTATTTGGTGAGGGCTGTCATTTATTTGGTGAGGAGGCTGTCCTTTGCACTCCTTAAAAGATCTTCATCCAGATGTATAAACAGGAAAGTGTCATTTGCTCTGCTGAGCTGCTGCCTCTACACACAGTCCCTGCTCCCCTCACCCAGGCTGCCGTTCAAGGAGAGTCAGAGGATGGGGTTGGCCTGGGGGGAAACCACCCCTGTCCTGTGCCCAGGGGACAGCAAGACGACCCACAATTCTCCCATTCTCCCCACGTCTTCTCCCAGTTTCTCCCACACTCACCGCCCAGCATAGAGGTAGGAGGCTTCAGATCTGCGGGTTCCAGGCTGCCCTCTCGTCTCCCTGCCTGGACTCCGGTGAATACCTGAAGGCCTGGGAGGGCACCAGAATCACAGGAGCTCCACTGCAATCCAAGCTCAGTTGCCTTGTCAGCCGTTCTCTAGTTGGATTACGTGGGGGCACAGCCTCGTTGGAGCCTCAGTTTTACAACTTGAGTTGTTGAAAGATTAATTAGGCTCACACATATAAAATGCTCAGCCTAGTGTCTAGCACAAACTAAGCACAAAATAGAAAGGGGTATTACCTTCTACATAGGATGTGTGTGATAATGTGTATGGTTTGCACTGTCATAATAGACAAGCAAATATCTATTGATCCCTTAAAAATCAAGTATACACTTTTGAAATTTTGGAAAACATACCACCACCACATCCCCCACCAACCCGTGTGCTTAGAGTATGGCATGTACTATAACTCCTGGTTTTATGATTGAAACCCAAAATCCACAACCGTATGATTCATTTCTATTGTTTCAAATTTTCTCTTTGCCAAAACACAATTTTGGGGTGAATAATTGTATGACTCTCCATAAAGGAAACATTTGCATTAGTTACAAAGTAAGGTAACCAAAGCTAAGAAACTAATGAATTGTAATTTAAACTTTTAGACAGCAGCATTGGAGAGCAAGTGCTTGCAGAAGGCAAGCAGGGCTGGGAGGCCTTTCTTTTACCCCAAAACTTCCTTTCTGGTGCATTCTATTTATTTCTGCGATTTTCTTAAGTCTATTACTCTGAATAAGCAAGAAGACTCAGAATATTAAAAGCGATTCTATTTCTTTAAATTGTATCCTAACGTTATTGGTATCCTGGTGCCTATATTATATTAATACTTGTCACTTATTAGGTATGCATTCATTGATGCAACCATTTAAAAGTTAATTTGATTCATTGAATCCTGAGTACGGTGTGGGGGAAAGTGGAAGAAAAGGGAAGAAATAATAGTAATACATTGGCCTTACATGCTACACTCACTGCATATCATGTGGCTTTCCTCCCCTTAACTGTAGCACCAATAGGCTATCTGCATTAAGAACACACAGAATTCTCAGGACTCCAAGAACATACGCACCCCAGTTATACACAGGCTTTCTTATCTGTGCCCCCTTTTATACTACCTAGTCTCTAGGACATAGTAGGTGCTCAGTTTTTTCTAGGTTGTCTGCTACTTCCATCATGCCTTCCGTCTTCTCTTCTCTGCTTCCCAACATTGTACCCTTTTGGAAAGCACACTCAAACGTGAACTTCCTGTTATACCCCCACCTCGATTTTTTGCTAGAGACTAGCTTTGAGCCACTATTCTCAAACTGATCCCATTTCATCTGAATCATGGCTTGTTTGATGTGTCATGCCCTGCCCCCAGCCCTTTAAGGTAGTATGGCTAGAGGGCAGTGAGTGTGGGAGGGTAAATGGTAGAAGACTTGCTCTGAGAAGCCCAAAAGCCACATCACCTAAGGCTTACTCCTGAGGGTTAGGATTTTTGTGGTTATTCTAAACATGGTGAGAATTTTGAACAATGAACTTTTTTTTCAGTCCCTTCTTATAAAAGCCAGATACTTCATTTCCCAGCTGCCCCATCCGGCTAGGCTGCCATAGAATGTTCCAGCTCCTCCAACCAGACACACACACGGAACTTAACACGAGGCGTGCTCAGCGTGATGGGCAGAATCTACTTCCTAGTAAGGATGGCATCAGCTGTCCTGACTAGAAGGCTGCCTGTCTCATGTGGAATTTGGGCATTGGAGGGGCAGACCATGGTCGCTGGAGGAAAGCTGAGTTTCTGATGCTCAAGTGGCAGAGATGCAAACTGGAGCATTAGTCTAGAGATGGATGGAGACGGGTTTTTCATCAGACTGAATCTGGGCAGTGATTTAGGGTGTTGCTTCTGGAAGTTTAAATGGAGCCTGATTTTCTAGCCCTCCTGGGCGTCGGAGGAAGCTCCTCATGTATTAGCAAAGCCCTTCTTCTCCTTAGTCTGCCAGATTTGGTTTCTGTTGTTTGCAATGAAGAACTCAGCCTAGTACAGTGTTGAAGGAATTTAGCAAAATGATAAACTGCTGAACTACTCTCCTCAGGTTACTTTTTGCTGTGGGTTTTTGTTGTTGTTGTGGTTGTTTTCTTTTGTTTTTGTTTTTGATGTGTGTTTTTTGTTTTGGTTTGGTTTTGGTTTAAACAGATACTCTTTAAAAATAAGGCAATATTAGGGAGGGGAGAAAGGGGAGGGGTGGGAGAGGAGGGGGGGAAGCTAAATATAAGGTGATGGAAAGAGAAGTCACATTAGGTGGTGAACTGATTATACAACAAGTTGACTATGCACTGTAGAACTGTATGCCTGAGACCTATGTAATCCTTGCTAACAGATGTCACCCCAATAAAATAAATAAATAAATAAAATAAGGCAATAAACCATGATGCTGAGAAATAAACTTTCAACATAGACAAAAATCTGTTACTTCTCAGAGCATTCGAGGACAGTCACCATAACATATCTGTGATGTACCTTTTGTGATAGATATAAAATCCTAACTGCTAAAGAGAAAAAGCAGGAAAAATAATCTAACAATGATAAGGGAATTAATGGAGACAGTAGGACAGACTATCTGAAAAGGGTACTTTTCTGGAATATCTAGGAGTAAATCCACAAGCACATGTGGGCATACATATGTAGATGTACACCATATGCACATGTGTGGAGTCTAAAAACAAAGATAACTTGTAAACAACTACCCCAGACCCTAGCTGTAACCATAGCAACTGAAACTGTCTTCATTTTCTGTCTCAAATAATGTGTGCAAGTCTGTCTCACGAACAATTCAGAGGGGGACATTGACAAATGATCACTATATTCACCCAGCCATGTTAAATAGGAAGGCATTTGGCTGAATTCTAATTTGACCAATGAATATTTAACTGATAATGCTGCCAGATAAGATCCTGGCCAAAAGAAAAAGATGAGAAATGAAGCCGAAGTGCTATCATGCAAGAATCCTTTAATGAAGGACATGAAAGGAATGAAAGTCTGGGCTGAAAATCCATTCCAAGTTGGGGGACGGAAGAAGCAGCTGGCCCACCATGTAGGGACTTTAAAGATTCAGGGACCCCGAGAATGTCTAAGTCAGAGAGGGCACTTTGCCTCCTTTGTTGCATGTTTTGTATTTTCCAAAGAGTAAGAGAAAAAAAAAATGTCTTAAAACGCTTACACTTCAAAGCCAATGGAAACAAAATGAAGGATTGGATGACCTATTGGAGAATTCATCTGCCCAAGTCCAAGGCTTGTCGAACCTTTCCTCTTCGTAGGTCGCTTCGCGTCATCCCATCTCAGGGAAGGAAGCATCTCAGGGAAGTTTTGCACTTCCTCTGGTCTCAGGAATGTTCAATGCCGAGGCTCAAGGAGATCCAAACTCAAGGTAGAGAGTCAAGCAGATTTCATCACAGTAATTAATATATATTGAATATTCATTATTTGTCAGGCCCTCGTCTTAGTATAGTGGCTCCTTTAATTTTCACAAGAATGCTCTGAAACAGGCACTATTTTTGGTAACATTTTGTGGATAATGAAATCAAATAACATGCCCAAGGGTGTACAGAAATTAAGTAAAGGAGGAGCTGGGAGTAGACCCTTTCTATGTCTCTAATCTTAATCTCCTCTCTTCCCCTTAATCAATTGCACAAAGACATATACATGGAGAAACATAAAGTGAATAAAGTCTATCCTTGTGCCTGATGTATTGTAACCATTCAATAAATTTTACAGCTAGAAATTATTGACATGAACACACATTAATTATTTGTGATATTGGACTTGATTTGTCAGCTCGATTTCTTTGTCTAGGGAAGTTACTGAGTGGTCAGGTTATAACCTGCAGGTTGTCTGGGACACCTTAAACAGGACAGAGATCATTCAGTGGAAAATCCCAATGGCCGAAGTCATCAGGCTAAGACAAACCAGGGCTTCCAACCAGGGCCGTTCTGTCTGTTGCCTACAATAGGCACAATGCCTGTGGCTAGGACCTTCTCAAGGCTCAGTGAAATAGTTAAATCCTGAAAAAAAACAACAAAATGTTGGCTCTAAATACAAAAACAAAATTGCAAAATCAAAACACTTAGATGTTTATTTATTTCCATGTCTACAAAATGAAACATTATGGCAACTTTACTCATTCTTATGTTTTGTTGTGGTTCAAAGCCATATGCAAGTGTCCCAGAGAAGAGAGTCCCATGATGATTTTTGAGAAATTGTAATCAATGGCAAATTAACTGAGTGACCAGGAGGCACGTAATTTTGACAGCAAATTAATCAGTTTCTCTTACAAAATCTTTACCCCCCAAAGTATATATTTAATGAGAATGTGGGTACATTTCAATATGTCTCATAAGATGGCAGTGGGAGCTATGACGTCTGAACACGGCCCTGAGTCCATCTGTCAGATAGGGGGACACCGGCTGTCGAATAGAAAAGAATTCAGGAATCACCTGGCCAGGGATCCCTTTCCCTGGAGACATGGCTGACCATATAAATTTTCTTGAAGAAACATTCATTTCTTACATGATTGGTGGGTGATGACTCATGCTCAGATGCCTCATTTTCCCCTCACACCCAAACCTCCCACAATTCATTCATCTTTCCTTAGCCTGGGATGCACTTAGGGTTGTTTAGTCATAGATGATTCCAGAAAATATTATTAATTGGTTTATCAAATGATGTGTCCACACAGCTTGGCGTTCTATAAAGTCACCTCAGTACTAACAGAGGCCACATTTAGCATAATAACAAGGCACATTAAACAGCCCGGGAAAGTGTCAGTTTAGCTTCAGAGGCTGAGATTTTTCTTTTAAAAGTCTTGACGGGCCGAGGCAGGGGGGGACATTCAGGCAAAACATCGGTCAGTGTAGCTCACTGAAAAGAGATTCATGGGCAGCCGAGCCTGTTCTTTCTAGAAACAGTGTCCAGAGGGGGGGGGGGGCTTTGCTGCCTTTGGTTACTTCATGCTTCCAGCATGCGTGGTCTGATCTTGTGCCCCTAAGTTCCTCAGGAAGCCATCCTCTTCGGGTTCCCCAGTGACCCAGATTCAGACCCACCCACTACTCACCACCAAGGGATCTGGGGCCCTGGGAGTTACAAATTTCCACTTGCAGATGAAGAGCATTGAGCCAGGGGTCTCCCAAGAGTGACAAACGTGGCCTGAGAAAGGCTTCTGCATGAGAGGGGGGTGTATGGTTGAAAACGCTAGGAGACAGGCCTGAGGAGGCCGGGAGCGAAAGTTAAGAAGCATAAAAGGACCCTGTCCAGTTATAATAAAGACAGGGGAAGCCATGGGGTTCTCATAGTGGGGTGACACCTTAGGCATAGATACAACCATGAGCTTTGTTGGAAGTTGCCCATCTCCTCAGGTACTAACAGCCTAGGGAACTTAGCATGGATTTGGGGTCTGAAAGACTTGGCTTGAAGTTCCAGAATGATCTCTTTGTAAAATGGGGATGACATTTATTGTATTTGCAGGGTACTGGTGGGACACTGGATAGTAACCATTAACAAAATATTTGGGACACATTAAGTGCTGAATAAATGATGGGTAGATTTAAATTAGGTTATAAAACATATATCAAACACAAATAGACTTAAAAAATAGGAGACTAGCCACGGCAGGATGTTTCCTATTCTTTGGAGTCAATAGTGTTTTCTTGTTTTTCCTGCTGAGAGTGAGCGAGAGAGAAGAATTTTGCTTAAGGAGACATGTTTCACTTACATAATTCGGTGAACATTTAGTATTAAGCTCCTACTATGTGTCAGTCCTGCCCAGAGTCTCCAATTAGATCAGCCCCCTGATGGACTCAGTGAGATCGTGGGGTTCTACTAAGAGCACAGCTGTAGGCTTGGCCACGACTGAACCCCAAAACTGTGAACGTGGTGGCAGTAAGTGTCAGTCCCCAGGCTTTTAGAGTGACTGTCGTGGTGCCCACGCCTGCGTGCGGCTCAATATGTTGTGTTGGTTGTGTGAGTCTCTCGGGGGGCTGGTGACAAGTCACTTCCGGGAGCGATTGCAGTGCCTCCCTCTATCAGAACCCTCTCTCTCCTGCCCAAAAACAAACTAACTACCCATCCTTCAGGACCCGGCCCTTTTTTGAACATTTATCACATTTATATTACCACATAGTTTAGGGCTTCACTGTATAACATATGATTGTTATTTCCTATTTGATTAATGTGTAGTTGTCACATCCCCCCCACCCCCAATGCATTGTCCATCTCCTGAGGACAGGTGATCATGTTATACTCCTTATATTTTCATCATTAGTAACAAAATGATACTTAGGAAATGAATGAGAGCCAATAAAATAGCTCTTGATCGATGGATTACACGACTCCTGCCCTTCTGCTCTGACCGTGGGACCTTGAGATTTCCTTGTGTGATTATTTGCTCACTGTCTCCCCAGCCGGACTCCGAGCTCCGTGAGGGCAGGGACCAGTTCTCTCATTGCTCCCTGCTTGTAGGGAGTTGAGCAGTGCTCCTCCTGCCCGATTCACGTCCACCCAGAACCTCGGATCGTGGTCTCATTGGGGAAATGGGGCCTTTGCAAATGTAGTTAGGGTAAGCATTGAGATGACGTCGTACTGGATTAGAGGGGTCCTAAATCCAAGGCAAGTGTCTTTGTAAAAGACAGACCAGACACACAGAGACACAGAAAAGAAGGTGATGTCAAGGTACAGGCAGAGATTGCAATGATGCAAGCACAAGTGAAGACATACCAAGGATCTCTTGCAACACTAGGAGCTAGGAGAGAGGCCTGGGACAGGCTCTCCATCAGAGTCCCTGGGAGGAACCCACCCTGTTGACACCTTGCATTTGGACCTCTGACCTCCTGAATTTGAGCGAACACACTTCTGAAAGTACAGCACCATTGTGTCACTATTCTATAGCCAAGCGCCAGGCCAATAGCAAGGGTTCAGTCATTATCTCAGGGAAGAAGGGAGGTGGGTTGATTCTTCCCCTTCCTCTACATCTTTCCCTAATTTAGTGTTTCTCTAAGTGTACTTCTTACACTCTCTCTTTTGGAATTACCTGTGTGCTTCTTAAAATGCAGATTCCCAGGACCGCTGCACACCAGGGGCCTCAAACTCTCAGGGGCTGGGAATGTGTTTCTGCAATATGCCCCAGGGCACACGTGGCGCTCATGGAAATGTTTGAACCAGTGCTCTTTTATTATAATTCTCAAGGCTCTCTGAATTTTATCAAAGGCATTGCTCCAGCGCTTAGGGACAATGCACCCGACGGGAGGAAGCTCGCCTCCTTGCAGCAGGGTGAGGCTGACCTCCTCATTAACGCAGCTGGGACTTTCTGCTCCAGCTGTCAGGTCCTTTCTTCCTTGAGGACACACCTGGCTGCTTGACATGACCCCCGATCCTGCCGAGAAGTGAGGTTTTCATTTTGGTAGCAGTTTCCTTACGAAAAGAATCCAAGTCAGAAGGAGACAGATGTAGCCTCCCTTCATTCTAAGGACGATTTCCCCCAAACCCTAACACCCCCATAGCATTACACACCAACTTTTGCAGATGTCTAACTTCCAACTTCAGCCCTATTTCATGTCTTAAAAAACTTGTGTCTCAGAAGAAAGGTGACAGTTTATTGCAAACTGACTGTTGTGTGTTCCATATGCATCACCCATTTATGACTTTCTCATCCAATTTGCTGAGTCCTCAAATCAAAACGCACACCAGGCTGCAAGTTCAAATTGGCATCTGCAGATCACGCTGCGTGCTTCTGCCATACATCTCCCCCCAGGAGCTCTCAGAGACCCGCCATTGTCACCGGCGTGCGTGCAAACCGCTCCGGGCCCTGCAGCAGGCCCAGCTTCCCCTCCAGATGGCTTTCTCTAGGATGTTTCATCCCATGGCTCAGGAGGCCTCCTCCTGCACACCTGAAAGAACCATCCAAAAGTCCAAACAAGAATTGGGGTGGCTAGCTCGGCTCTTTGCAGTACGTCTGGGAGGATTTGTGAACTTGTCAGGAGGGATTTATTGCAAAACCCCAGTGAATTATGGAGTGAGAGCGGATATTAAGTCAAGGAGGCCGAGGAGGACGTGTCACAGAGCCTGTGGAAGCACTCTGAGGTGGCGGGGTTGTTCTGAGTGCTGTATTAGACCTCTGGCTTTGAATACTAAACTGCAGGGTAAAGTCCTCTTATCAGAGAATAAGCTGGAAGCACCAGAGTCTACAGTGGATTGGATGCTTCCACCACTACAAAAACCAAGTTTATCCAATTCTTACCCATGTTTTCTCTCTCCTGCACATCGAACACCATCCATCCTTGTCACCCTGCCACTCAAGGTTACCTTTAGCTTGCCCTTGCTTTCCCCGCAACCCATAATATGTCTGTCAGAAATTGCCATCAATTATTTCTATGAAACATTGGGTCCCATATGTCCCTTTCCTGAGGCTGGCCCAAATGCTCCAGGTCGCCCAAATGGCTCTTGGTAACTTTTTGACCTTTCGTCACATTTGTTGCCGGTCTCATTCTTTTGGACATGTAATCCTCCTCTGCTTGTCACTCACCCAGGCTTGGGGACTTGGAGATGTCTGACTCCTTGCTTTACTCGTCTCTCTCCTCAGTACCCTTATCACCACCGACAAGAGAAAAGTTCCGAGATGCTCTAAACGAAACCCCAGTGGCCAGACAGTGAGCAAAAGAGGCAGGAATAATTAACCAGCTAATAGCCCCACATCCTGCATTTACAGGAACTTCCCAGACTCTTGCCCATAACCAGTCAAAAGTAGTACCCATTTCTTCCTTACAGAGGGTGCCCCTGCTTCACCCCTATCTGTAACCAACGTAAATCCTTTCAAAACAGCTTCCAGCTCTCGTCCCCACACACACGGGAGAAGGTGCCCGTCATCGCCAGGGTGGCAGACACGTGCGTCTTTTCTACTCAGCCCTGCTCGTGGCGGTTGGGCCTTCAGGCCCGAGAACCTGGTCCTTCTCTGGCTAGCATCCGGCTCAATAAACCCGTCCTTCCAGAGAGGATTTCAGCCGTGGAAGTCTCATTTTTTCTTTAACACAACGCTCAGCTGAGCCTTCACACCTGAGTTTCTGCTCCAGCTGCCTTGATGTTGCCTTTGGAGACTGGCAAAAGCCCTGCCCTGGGGTTGCTTTTTATTCCCTTCTTTTGTAAAAGGCATACTATTTTTAATAGATTTGCTGGCTAATAACAGAAGTAGCTACTACTTATTGAGCACCAAATAGTTCCAGCCACTTGGCCAACACCGCATAGGGACCATTTCAGCAGATCTGATGTGGAGACAGGAATCTGCATGCTTAGCAAGCGTGCCAGTGTGAGTCACTCATCCAGACAGAGGGCTACGCACCGGGGCAGCTCGGAAATACACACTTTTATCTATGTGATGAGGTCAAGAAGTGATTGGGGTTTTTCTTTTTTTTTTTTGCATTTTTAAAAATTTTGTTCTGGCTCTGTTCTTTATTCTGTAAGAAAATATTTTATTCTTTTGGTTTTAAAACTCTCTGGCTTTATACCATAGTACAATTTTTTCAATATTCTTTTTTTTTTTTTTTTTTGTTTTGCTTTTTGGTATGTGGGTAGCTCCCTGACTGGGAAACGAACCCAGGCCGCAGCGCTGACAGCGCTAACGCCGAAGCCTTAAGCCACTACACCACCAGGGAACTCCCTCAATATTCTTTCTTCCCTGTCTGCCATTACTAAAGAATAAGCATTGACTCTAATGAGATCATCAAGGGGGTACATTATGGTGTAGGGAACGTGATGGAAAGATTTTTAACCCTACTGCCTTCGGACTGGGAACACTTTCAGAGATCATGTGGTCTTAGAATTTTGGAGTTAGAAGGTATATCATTCATCAACACTTCCCGTTCTAGAAAAGTTAGACGGAAGTAATCGTACGTGATGGAAATATGACGGGGAGCTGAGGGAAGAGCAGTGTAGGTACTGAGCTGTCAATAGATCCCAAGAGAACAAGAAAGGGGTAGTTTGCCTGGGAAGGGGTGAGGTGTAAGACTGTGACTTGTTTTGTCCAGTGGGATGTGAACTGAAAGAACCTACATCACTTTTGATTAGAAGCTTTGATTATCACGTGTGATTCTCCATGTCCTGTTTTCCTGGGTCAACAGTCATGGAAATTATGCGACAAGGTGGAGCCTTTCTCAACCTCGGCCACTGGATGACTAGGACGAACAGGGTGCTCCTAGTGGTCTATTTAAGCAACTAGAATTAGAAGGTTGTCGCCATAGGAAAATTCTGCTTCTCCTGGTTTTCTAAGCTGGGCCAATTCACTGATGGTGATGATGATGATGATGATGATGATGACAACTAACATCGAGAACTTACCACGGTCCCACCACTGTGCTAAGTAAGTGCTTCGTAAGTTTTACGCCTTTGTAACAACATTAAGAGAAATATGCTGTTAGGAGCCTCATTTAATAGATAAGAAAGCTGAGGTACAGAACGTTTAAATTAGAAGTCCAAATCCCATCAGAATTAAGTTTGAGAGCAGGCTCAAATTCAGGCATTCTGATTCAATTGCTCAGTTAGTCCATAGTCACAAGGCTCACCCCCAAAGCTTATTCTACAAAATACTAGCCATGTGGAGTATTAGCTAACATTATGTAAGAAATGGATCTCACTTTTATTTTAAATACGTTTATGCAACACTGAGTGAGGCAAAGTAAAGCACACTTTTAAGTCTCAGAATGTCTTGGTGATTTTAGGATCTGCCTGATCCTTCACAATCACTGCTTGAACTTGTTTCCTTCCTCATTTTCCTGGCCCTGGCTGGTCCATGTCTGCACACCTGTGTATGAGCCCTAGAAAGAACAGTACCCCCACCCCACCCCCCCATTCCCCGCTGTTGCTTTGAGCCTCAGCTTCCGGTTTGGCTTCTCTTTTGCTGTGTCCTTGTGCCTGCGCATCTCCTGCTTAGGGGTGAGCAGTTTTGAGGAGAGCCTTTGGGTTCACCGTTTGGAGGTCCCTGTGTTTATTACTCAGCCCAACCCATGGGCGTACAGACCGATACGGAACGCACTAAGAATGTGTCCTGGTCTTCTTTCCAATTAGTTTCCTTTATGCAATCCCAAAAGCTTCTCTCATTGCTATTCTTTCCATCGAGATCTAAGTGTCCAAGTTATCACTTCTTTCTAGGTGCTCCATTTGAATCTCTCGAATGCATGTCCAGCTAGTCTTTAATCAAATATTGTTTTTCCTAGTTTCATGAGTCATGGGCGATTTAAGAATCTGGTAGTGACAGAATTTTAGGAATGGATTTTATACAGTCTGGGATCATTCAGTAATTTTCCAGTAAGAAAGACTAAAAATTTATTTAATCTTTAGGAAGTTGATATTCTTTAGAATTAGGAGGAAGATACAATTTTTAAATGACTTGACTAAGGACTCAGAGAACTAGAAGGAATCTGAAAAACAAAACAACCTTAGCAAGGTCTGGGTTCCATAGGACAATTCAAGTTTTTATATCCCTATTGAAGATTTGATGAATGCTATCAAATTTTTCTCCATGAAACTACACTTACCTTCACCCATGACAAATTTTGCTCCTCTTTGATCCCTGAGGGCCATCCACCTGTCCCTTACGTGAAAAATACCTGATAAAGAAGGTGAGGGGTAATGCAAACTACGTTATAAATAAATGTAAATGTCATGAGCACATTATTCTCCTGAAATGGTGAAATGAGGCCCGACTATACCTCCCTACACAGAAGCAGGTGACAAATCTCGTGCTGTTTCCAATCTGTGTCAGGTAATCGACAGGTTCCCAGCCACATTGGGAAATGCAGGAAACAGCCGAGTCAATGTTGGAGGGTGATTATATTTTTAAGTTAATGTTTTTCAAAAAGTACTTTGTCACAACCACGCAAGTAGTAATGTATTCTTACAATTCTAAACTGTGTGTTCAACTAATCTGAACTACTAAAAAGGAAAACAAAGAAATAAAACAACCCTGTTCTCTTCCCTCCCATTGAAATCTTGCTCCTTATAAATATCACCCAAAAAGAATGAATTTGGGTTAAATGTAAACATGCTTTCCTAGTGTTGCATTTTGAAATAGCCACTTTTCTGCCATTGAAAATCACTGATTATTCACAGCTAGTTATAGAGAGCAAACTATCTATGTGATTGCATGGTTTCCATTATCATCATCATAATGCTGTGTGCAAAGGCTGATTATGTCCCATTTTGCACTTCTTGTTAAAATTAGGTTAATAAGAGACTTTACAAGGACATTCTCCACCCCCTCACGTGGAAAGTTTGATGGAAATGCAATGCAATAATTAACATTATTTTTTTGTTAAGAAAGAATTAGCCTATTGTACGATTGTGTGGTGGTGTACAATATCTCATCATTAATGTATTTATTGATAAAAGCACTTATTTTTAGGAGGCAAATTTTTTCTTCTATATGTTTAGTGCTGGTTTCAGTGAGGCTTGAGTTCAACTCTTTAGATCTGCATTCAGTGTAAGATTGATTGACTTAAAGTTATCATTTTCTATCTATATAGATGTAGATATATACTATCAGTGGTAAAAATTTAGAACTTTTTATTTCAAGTCTAGCTTTGTAGAAAACATTCAGTTATTTAGGGTGGCTTTTAATGAAATGAGTGACTTCCATATTAAACAAACAACTAAATATATATATGTGATTTATTTTCATAAGCATTCAATAGGCAGGAGAATGGGTGAAGAGCAAGAAACACAGTTGATATAAATAATGTGTTTTTTTGATAGAGAACCAAGGAGTGGTGGACAAGTGGGAAGTAGAGTCAGAGGAAGACTTTTTATTTGTAATCTTGAATTCATTAAGTTCTTTTCTTTAGCCATGTCATAATCTCCCTCTCTGTAAAACGAGTGATTAAGCCTGGTTACTACAAAAGCCCTCCAGCTCAATGACACTGGCACGGTGAGCAAGACCCCCAGCATGGAAACGTGCAGAAATGGGAGAGAGAAAAGAGATTAAACATTTTTTAATGTTTAATCACCCTCTCATAATATGGTAGCAAAATTATTACATGCTTAAATTACTTGCTACTGGGAAGTGATGTGAGGTAATTGAAATTTAGTGAAAGAAACAACAGGTTTGTATTTCTTTTGAAAATATTCCCCAGTGTGATTTGACTTGTGAAATTAGTGTTGTCCTTGAAAGCAAGTGCCATCTTTGGGCAGTTAAGAAAGTTTGGGGGCTGGGAGTTACCTGGTGGTGTAGTGGCTTGGGGCTTCGGCGCTGGCGCTGTCAGCGCTATGGCCTGGGTTCGATTCCCAGTCAGGGAGCTACCCACATACCAAAAAGCAAAAAAAAAAAACAAAACAAAACAAAACAAAAAAAGAAAGTTTGGGGGTTTACTTATAAAGCAACAAGTTGACGATGCACTGTAGAATTGTACACCCAGAACTGATGTAATTCTTGCTAACCAATGTCACCCCAATAAGCCTAACAATAAAAATAAATTAAAAAAGAAAGTTTGTGGTTATAACTGGGTCAATGCAATATGTTGTCTTAGTTGCAACTGCTGTAGCAAAATACCATAGACCGGGTGGTTTAAGCAACAGACATTTATTTCTCACAGCTTTGGAAGATGGGGGGTCCAAGATGACGGAGTCAGCTGATGCAGTGTCTGGTGAGGGCCCTCTTCATGGTTTGCAGAGGGCTGCTTCTTACTGTGTCCTCAGATGGCAGAGAGAGAGAGAGAGAGAGGTCGAGGGCTCTGTCTCCTCCTCTTCTTATCAGGTCACTAATCCCATTATGGGGGCTCCACCCTCATGACCTCATATAAACCTAATTACCAACCTTCAAATACCATTACATTGGGGTTAGGGCTTCAACATATGAATTGGGGGTGAGGAGAGTACACACAAATATTCAGTTTATAGCATTTGTTAATTCCATTTCTCTGTTATCCATGGAATGCTTACCTATGAGTACCTGTACAGCACCACTGGTCACCCACTGACAGCTACCTGCAGGTATCACATTGTCTCATTAGAGATCTCCTATGTGCATTTTCTGTGGCACATTCGACAGGACTCTTCAGTCCCACCATAAGGAGCTATAGCCCTATTGAACAATTTGATTGTTGGGGCTGCGTGCAGAAATTTCATTGTTTGCTATATAGCCCAGCAGATTTATGTGCATACTCAGGTGATACAGAATGCAATCTATATACCTATTTTATTTTTCTGGGACCAAAGACACCTTGAATTTTTATGATATGCTACACCATGCTAGGAAGAAGAAGGGAGAAGAGGGGTGATGTATTTTTGAAATGATAATGAACGAAATACTTCATCTGTGAAGGCATGGAGAAGTTTTTCAGAATTAAATACAGTAGACTCTCCGTTAACCAGCATTCCAACAATTGGCACTCCAAGCAACCGGAGCGTGCCAGTCAACAGGGAGCCTGTTGTATTTATTTAATTTGTCAGTAGACTTAAAAATATGTTTGCCTAGTCACTCAACAGACTTGATTTTAAGGATATAATCTGAAACACCAAATAAACTTTACCTTTAGACGTTCGTGGTGACATTATTTATAACAGCAAAACACTGGAAACAGTATAACCATGTGACTATAGGTAAATGGCTGTGTCAGACACGGCACGTATTTGATGTAATACTATGCATAGACATAATAATACAAATCACAATATTAAAAAAAGGGGACATGATTTAAAAATGGCATTGTGTGAATACAATAGAATTGCAAGGTGGTACAGCTAGCGTCATTCCCATTGTGCAAGGCCGACCCCAGCAGAGAGAAGCAATGGAAGGGCATGCTCCTTAATGTCGGTGTAACTGGTCAGTTGTGTTTGGGTGGAGGGATGACAGACGATTAGGTGGGGAAGCTACTGCTTTCTTCTAATTTTCTGAATTTGTCACATGTTCTATCACAACAGTGATTGCAATTAAGCTGAAAGCTGTAAACATTCCGTTTAGACTCTTATTGGAGCCTGTCCCCTTGTCTGCACAGGGAGCCAGTTTGAAGCTCCAGCGCGCTCCGCATCTGAATCCCCATGTCCTCCTCAAGCAGGGTAGCCCCAAAGCTGGCTCAACCAGGTCTCACTGCACCCCCACTTTCTGCTCAGCAGGGCCCGCCCCCCGCCCTTCATCCCGGAGCCGGGGAGGAGCAGAATCCCACCAGAACCCTTTCTCCCAGCATGTGTGCCCCGCTGCCCAGAGGCCTGGAGTGAGTGACCTTCTCCTCTTCTTTGGGACGTCCGTCTGGGTCCCCCCGGCGTTGTCCTTCCAGAGCCAGACGGCTGGTGCTCCGAAGCACTCCCATCGCTCTGCTGACTTCTAACTGTTCAAAACCCATTGTCCACACCTCCCTGGCGACCAGGATCCTGTCACAGCAGGCTGCCTGGTGGGATTTGGCAGGGATTTGTGCGGAAGGGTGGGGAAGGAGAATGTGTCCAAGGGGGAAGTGGCCAACACCCGGCGTGGCCTGGCTTCGTGCGAGAGGCACGCTTGGACGGCAGAGCCTTATTGGGGACCCATTAAAGGAATAGGGTGCTGCTTACAGGGCGGCCTGGTGTGGGGCCTGGTTCGGCAATCCAGAACCGGGTAAGGAGATTTTCAGTTTTGGCCTGAAAAATAGATCATGCTCGTGTCGAAGTATCCCACCGATGAACGACTTCACCGACACTTACTTGACTCAGGTTTGGGTGGGGTTGTAGTTGATCATTTGCTTTGACTGCTGGTGAACCCAGAAAATGTGAAAAGGACCATGACGTCCTTCAAAACAGATGAGGACCGGAAGCGAGTATTGTGCCTTTGATTGGGTTTCTGAATATCCAAAGATAAATGGAACCTGCTCTGGGCAAGTCACTATTCAAGAAGAGGTGAATGACAGATGGGGATAACACAGTCCAAGTCCCGAACAAGATTATAATGGGGGGGGGGATATATACACAAATAAAATAATTGCATTAAAAATCACATGATACTATATATCAAATATTTTCTATAGAGCTGGGTGTAGAGTAGTGGCTCAACAAACTTCCTTTCCCCTACCCAAACTCAACATCATTTCGGGGCCCGAGTTTCGTTCCTTCCCTTCCCTTGACATAAAAGAAGGCTGACCTCTGTGCTTGCTTTAGATGGACCTGAGGAACGACGAGGGCTCCCGTCTTCTGGGTTGGCACCTTTTTGATCAATAAACCTATTCTTACTCCAAACCCTGATGTTTTTTTGTTTTTGTTTTTGTTTTTTTGTTTTGTTTTTTGCTTTTTGGTATGTGGGTAGCTCCCTGGCTGGGAATCGAACCCAGGCCGCAGCACTGACAGTGCCAGCACCGAAGCCTTAAGCCACTACACCACCAGGGAACTCCCCAAACCCTGATGTTTTGAGTTTTGGCCTTTTGAAGCATGTCGGGCACGTGGACTTCATACTGGTAGCGCCACACTGCTGCTGTTGGACCCAGCGTTGCTGCACCTAGAACCCAAGCCAGGAGCCTGTGGCCCCTTGGCTCCTGCTGCAGTCCCCAGCCACCTGCACCTGCCTGCTGTTGCTAGCATAGGAGGTAACCTTGCCTGACGTCTTCCACGGTTCTCTGTGCTGGAGCCAGAAACAGTAAGAAAGACTTCTGTCTTGTTTCTTCCCTCCACCCACTCTTGTGCAAGTGCCCTGGCATTGACAGAAGCTACCAGAGCACAGCTGGCAAGGGAGTGTGGGAAATGCTGTTTCCAGGGTTCTTGCCCCCCCCCCCCACCCCCCAGCTATAAAGAGAAAAGCACAGAACGATTGGAATGGGACTCAAAATGACAGAAAGTATCTGGTAGATTTGGGTAAGTCAGCAGTGCAACACATCGCGAAGGACACAAGTCCTGTTGTCTTTGTTCTCTGCCATCCTCAGGGAGGTGTGGCTTTTCCCTTAGGCTGAAGATTTTGAGTGCTTCAAGATAGCTGAATATTGAAGTCAATGTTCAGTGGCAGAGGAGGAACGACCCCTTTCTGGTGTTCTTCCTGAGGAGTGGGGTACACTCCCCGCTGACTACTGCTGCCATGCCATTGGCTACATAACATAACATAAACGTCCTTAAGCAAGTTACGGCAGAGGTTGCACAATAAATCCCATAATGAGCTAATAAATAGTTATATAACATGTTATCTTATAGTACCAAGATGAGTTTAGTAAATATAAAATTTAAAAATACGTGACATTTTTATAATCCTGTTTTGCCTGTCTTCAATTTCTTATTATTATACATTAGCATTGTGTTACCTTACACTGAGAAAGTAGAAGTGACCTGGCCTCTCTCGGTTTTGGAGAGTCTGTGCAGAGGCTGGACGAGAACAGGAAGGCTTCATGGAAAACCACGACCTGGGGGATATCTACGGCTACTTTGGTCCATAATATGATTTAACCAGTAGAAACAGAATGCATTTACCGGTACAGAATCCATGAGGCCAAAGACTCTCTGCAAATCATGAAATACCTTTAAGGATTTGGTTGCTCAGCCTGAATTCTGGGGTCATCCTGGCAAAATGAGTAAGAAGGAATCACTAACGATCACAATGGAAATCGACTTCTCCCCATTCCGGCTGGAGCAGCAGGACTGGGTTTTGCTGCCGACATAAAGCTCCATCACAGTTTAGAGTTGAAATAATGGTCAAATCAAAGGGCAGTGGCGGCAGTTAGTGCAGACATTATACATCAAATGGCCAATATTTTGCCCAAAGTTTTGCATCCTGTGTCACGACACCTCCTTTGAGATTGTTTATCTCACTTCCAGCCCTTCGATTAATGAACTCTCTACCAACACTTGGTAATAATAACAGCTATCACCTGTACATTGGTTTGTAAAGTGCTTTTCCTTTTAGATAGTCTCATTTAATTGCTACAGCCACTCAGTGAGCTGGCTTTTCACCTGAGCAGAAGTAAAATTCTGAGATGTAACTGGGGTCACACATACAAGCTGTGAAAATGAGAATTGAGCCTATCAAAAATCCCGCATTGAATGGAGTTGGGTAAGATCCAGTTGTGGCCCTGGGGGAGTTGGTTTTGTGGCTGTGCGAAAGAGAAATGCAATGAAGAAGAATTTTCAGCAGGTTGTTAGATGTGCTCAGTGAGTGGTGTGTAAGAGAAGTACCATGCAGGTAAGCGAGAGAAAAGTCCATCATTTATTCAGGTAGTCTAGATCAGTCATTTGTTCCTCTTCAAAGTGGAGGTGAATTAAATAAGATCTTAGATAGCTTTTGGTGCTGACCTATTAGGTTTTGATGTTCTTTCAGCCTCTAGATGACAACATATGATCTCCCTGCATGGTCTGTGCCCAAGGGCACAATGAAAAGACAGGTTCAACTTTCCAATTCTGGTATCAGTAGAAATAATGTATCTAAAATAAACCTTAATGCTCCAGGTAATCAAGTTGAAATTTCTTTAGCGGTCACCGAGAGGGAGAATTAAGGGAAGTTGTAGTAATTTAATAACTCAAAGGGAAATGCAAATAGCCAGGTAACAAATGCCATAAAGACACAGGCATTCAGAATCTCACGTTTAGAATCTTTCCTTTTTTGAACTGGAATGATCTTCTTTCTCATGTTTGCTGCTTATTATGGGAAGTATTTCCATTTACAGAAACCAACTAGTTGATCATTCAACTAGTTAATTAAAGGAGGCTTTCAGATGATGTTTACCATTTTTACAAATACCAACTTATGAACTATAGCTGTGAAACAAGCCTAGGCATGCTCTCTTTCTGCTAATATCAACTCCTAGAGCCTTAGTTTTATTTTTTAAATTATCTATATACAATTTGAGGATGAGACTGATTATTCAAGCTAATTTTGGTCACTAATAATTGGGTTATGAGCAGACATGAGTCCCTCACTGTAGAAAATACGAGAAGACTATTCCCTAAACACCATTGGCATGCTGAACAACTGGCATTACAGTAGCTGCCTGAACTTGGATCTATCTCAAGTATCCAGCTCTTGTGAGGGGGAAGCACCTATTTGCTTCTGGAAGCATTGTTCCCTGAAGTACAGCTTTCTGAATGTCTTCTCTGTTGTGTAACCAGGACCCCACCCACTGCACTACGGCCTGTTCTGAAGCCATTTATCTGCAATCTGAGAGTGGTTAGCATAAGAATAAGATTTTACTGGCACTACCAATGGAGTAAGTGGATAAGTGATGGGGAAATATTGAATAAAAAAGCTCGCCATGTGTAAAATAGTGTTTAGCGGTAACTAAACCAGCTTACAAAAGTGCTCCAATTATTATTTGAATAGGCCTTCTAAATTCTCCTAAAGAGTGTGTTTTTAACAAAACTAACGATAACAAAAATCTCTATTGGTTAAAAATATAACCGAAGGCAAGACATTCTGGAGTTGTATCAGAGCTTTGATTTCAGGATTGGTGGCAGTGTGTGAAGGCACTTTAAACTCTGTTTAGGCATTATGGAGTTGGGCTTTGGAAATAGCAAACTCAGTAATGATGGAACAATAAGTGGTCATTATAGTAATTTTTTTTCTTAGTGTATTTTCAAAATCAAATAAGAGAAGAAAAATTTTCAATTAAATCTCAACTTGTTCTAACTTGATCCCAAGGTGTTGCTTTTGAAACCTTAAGTAAATCAGCTGATGCTGGGCTTTTCCTAACACTCAGATATATATATGTAAACCTGAGCCTGTTTAATCCTTGGTGCCTTGAGGTTAAGGCCAGCAGATGGTCTGTAACTGATTTCAAAGTTTTCTGTACCAACACAGTAAAACAGAAAAAATGCAGAACAATTGCATAAGCTGAAAGATGTTGTGCGTATACATTTTAGTATTTCTTAGTATTTAAGTTTGATTCCAGGGTGGGGAATGAGGCTGGCAGTGACAGCGTTGGGATGGTTGCACTGTAAAAAATGCCGAGTCAGGAAGTATGAGACACCTTTTCCAGTAGTGGTCAGTCTCTCAGTGCTGCAAAGTAGATGAAGAGCAAGGAAATGACATGTGGACAAAGACACCTGGGATTGACAGACAGTTCCTCTTGTCATCATGGAGTCCGTGTTTTCTCCAGCTAACACACAAACCACTTCTTCTGTACAGAAGCTATGGCTTCAAAGAATCAATAAAGTCTTGATGTTCAAAATTCACACTAGTAACCAATAACTATGAAATCAGGTCCACCTTCCCTACACACTAGTTATCCAGAAAACTTGAGAAAAATGGAAATGCTTTCATACAATCCAATACTGCTCCTCTCTCTCTCTCTCTCTCTCTCTCTCTCTCTTTCTCTCTCCATTAACCGGAACCCAAAAAGGAGCAGGAGGCTGGCAGAATTTCTGACTCATGCTCGAGTTCTTCAAAAATCTTTTACTCACCTTATTACTAAATACTTACATTTGTAGATAACAAAAGTGTTCTTCTCCAAGTCCTCTCCTTTCTCATTGTTTTTTGGTCAGAATTCAATTTTGCAAACACAATAAATGACAGTGAAATGTGGTAGCAATAAAATAATAATTACTAAACAAGCTGGCTGGCCTTTTTAAAAAAACAAGTTCTTTTGAAGAGTTGTCTTATATTTGCAGGATGTCAAATAAAGTGTAATGTCATCTTTTGTAATAAAATATGACAGAGAAGAACATTTAAGACAAACTGTTGATAAATATGGTGTGTAAAATTTAAGACTTAGTGGTGCTATCATTTAAACCACCCAACGCTCAGCATTCAGCTGTCGGTGAATGGTCTCATGAGCTCTTTTTGCCACAGTTAACTGAAGGGTAACCATTTGCCTCCAGTGAACTGGAGGTGGAGAAAAGTCTGAAATTTCACCCTGAAGTCCCTTCTTTCTCATATTTCCTATTCTCTGGGTTCCTTTTCCACACAATTCCTTTTCCCATTTGTTTTTATTTTCTTTACTTGGAACTTCTATTGCCCTAAATTCCTGAATTTTCACCACATCCTGGACACTGGCTTTAATTAAGGGTTGGTGGTTCATCACACAAACATGTTCTCATTTAGAACATGATACGTTTTAGTTGTTGGTCTTCAGATTTCATTTCAACCTTCACTTCTTCAGAAAAAAAACTTTTCCTAATCTCCTAATCTAGCTCCAGGCTTCATTATCTATATTATGTACCTTTCATTCATATCACTTTTCATAATTATAACTTTACATTTATTTGTAGGATTCCTTGTTTAATGAGATTTCTGCACTAGCCCTGAGCAAAATGTATGGGCAGAGTGCATGTCTAGTTTTGTTTTGTACTACATGGGCAGAGCCCAGCACATAGTAGGTGCTCAACCAGTATTTGTTTAGTGAGTGACTAAGCTAGAAAAATCTTGCTATGTGTAATATTTGCTGTCTTATAAGCATCCCAAGCCCAAGTTCAAAACTGAGAGCTCCATTTTCCCTTCCCAACTCTTGTTTTTTAATTAAATTTATTGGGGTGATAGTGATTAGTAAAAATTACATAGGTTCCAGGTGTACAATTGTATAGTACATCTTCTATGTGTTGCATTATGTTCTTACCACCCAGAGTCAGTTCTCTTTCCATCACCATATATTTGTGTCCCTGTCCCTTCTTCCCAACCCACCTCCCCACTTAACACTCAGGTAACTACTGAATTATTGACTGTGTCCCTGAGTTTTGTTTCCTTGTTGCTTTCAACTTTCTGTTAACAGTCAAACTTCTCCATCCCTTTCCCTTATTATACCCACTCCCCCATCCCATCCTCTTAAAGGAGTCCCTCTAGCATTCTTTGTAGTACTGGTTTGTGGTGAGGAATTCCTTTAGCTTTTTCTTGTCTGAGAAGCCCTTTATCTGTCCTTCCATTTTGAATGCTAGCCTTGCTGGGTACATTATTCTCGGTTGTAATCCTTTTCTCATGTACTTTTCTCCATTTTGGCAGATGGCAACTCAGTTTTTCCTTTTTCTCCGACCCAAATCCTTTGTGTCATCTTTGATTCTACTTATTTTCTTATGCCACATGTCCAATTCATCAGCAAAACGAGTTAGTTGGCTCTACCTTCAAAATTCTGTTTATCAG